>JAOWBN010033837.1:0-21870 GCA_028565015.1 Pinguicula moranensis | reverse complement strand
ATGATTTAGCATATGAACTCTAGGCAGCCTATGCCAGTCAAGGGCAAAGTCTAGAACAACCAACACCAAATGCAGCATAAGCTTGATTATGCACTTGAATTTCTTTATTGACAATCGTTATTGTTATTTTATTGTTGTTTTTGTGTATACGTGACTGTCTTTGTTCTGATAATGCACTTGTTTTGTTATGGAATAGATTGTCCACAACTAACTATGTTCTATTATTTAGTTGATTGTCCACATCTAACTGTGTATTTGCATCATCTATTTTAGTGTCTTATGCGGTTCTTCATATAGGGGAGAAATGGGAGATGATACCTATAATTTTTCTTACTTCAACCGAGATTGCGAGGAAGAGGAACAAGAAATGCCTCGAGTCAAGCCAAAGTATAAGGGAAAGAAACTATTTAAGAGCCTAACAACTCCATATGTGGGGTCTCCTTCAAAGTAAGTAAGCAAGGGGAGCAAGGCTTCCTCGAAAAAGAAGGTATAGTACACCTTCAAGGAGAGGGCCATGATACAAGTCATGAAAAGCTGACTCTGGAAGGTTACAAGGTAGGAACGGGGTGGAAGAAGTGATTCCACGAAAGGTGTGCTGCCAGGATAAGATAGGTGTACGGGGCAGTAGGATTCAAAGGGGAACATCTTGAACAAGATTCATGTGTAGAGAAGGGATTATGGTCTACTGAGTGAGTTTGTAAGCGATAGTGGTAGAAAGTCCTGAGTTGTGTAAGAGCTAGCCAAGGTTAGATTGTTGTTGTGTTGTTTTTCTTACCATAATTGATTGCCACTTAATCTAGGATTGATCTAATGTGCAAGTATACAATAAATTCCCTAGTCTGAAGGGGAAAAACTTTTCCTTGTACAATGGTTGGTGTGAGTTTTTTGGCAAGTACCAGGCACAAGGTTCAAAGAGGACTTTGATTTGGTGGATGCCTATGTATCTAATGATGAGGCGGAAAGAGGAGGAGACTCTTCCCTACAAAAGGAGACAGATCCATCTGAAAAGGCAATGACCTCACACCCTTCAACTATTGAAGTTGAACCTAGTGCCAGCCAAAACAAGAAGAGAAAGACCATCATCGCAAGTCAGACCAGTTTCTATAACAAAGCTAGAGAGACATTTGAACATACCGAAACTATGTTCGCAAGAGCAACCAAATTATTTACGACCCAAGAAATTCAACTGGAGAGGGAAGAGCCCGATCACAAGAAGACAGTTGCGTTGCTCAAGAATAAGGTCGACCTATTAGATCACCTTATGTTGCATCCCAAGCAGTATGCCTTATAGAGGCATCTAGGGCATGAAGGACGTGGGACTCGATGAAACACTTCTTCAAGATGAAGTAGGGTGCTGTGAAGCCAGTAGGTGATGAGTCGACTTTATACCTAATAATTGCAAACTATTTGAGTATGATTTGGTTCAATAAGGATAATGGGACATGCGTTTTATACATGTTTTTCATTCCTTTTGCAGAAACAAGTGATTAATTTTTCTTTGAGAGAAAATAAAGAGAAACAACCCCAAAAGCGGAGGTTTTGCCCCAATTATCCAAGGTGTGGCACCAACTCCTGATCACATGACTAAGCAAGGTGATATGTACATACGTCTTTGCACGCTACACTTGGTAGGCGGAAAATGTACATCTGTACTGTACTGGAAGCTTCCATGAGAAGCTATTGAACTAGTATAAAAGTCATAAATCAACACAAAGAGAACAACGAAGTACAAAATCGAGATCGTTCAAAAAAGAGGGTTTTGAGTCACCATCCTAAAGCTCTGATCCGATCCTCTTCTTGCTTTGTGATGAACTCAATATTGTGTTTGTAGAATGGCTCATGCCTTAAGCATGAGCTAAACCATTAAATCCAGGGGAGCAATGTTACCATTGAGGAACTCAGGGAGATTATTGAATGTTTATCATGTTTAGTTGTCTTTATGGTGTTTGATCTTATTGTTCTTCATCCTCAGATATTTATGTTTGATCAACGTGGGTAGATGCACTAAGCGTAATGGGAGGTCGAGCGACACAAGTTATGCTAGGTATAGTAAGGTCCACATCGATTGCTATAGCATGAAAATGCCTATAGAACCGGTGCACCATGTGAGGATCACTTGAGAGTAATGTCTCTTCTATCTGTATGTGACATCGAGATATGCTATAAACTAGAGAAGGATGCTTACATCTCGAGAGAGATAAGAGACTAGGATAGGTGAATCCGGTAGGCACAATATGATAATTAATCCATGATTAATCAGATTATAATTCTACCCAAGGGATGTAAGTGGTGAAGTTGCAATTCCCCTGAATATCTCAAACCTTTGTACTAGATCTATCTTCATTCCACTGCATTTTAATTATCTTTGTTCATTGCCTAATCTGTAGCTTAATGACAAGAGTTGTATCAACATCAACTCAATTTTATTGTGTTCAAATTGCACGAAACTTGTGAATGTTAGTGATTGTTTATCTCAATTCCTGTGGTTCAACATCCTTATCATCACTTTATTACTTATGCGACTTGAACACTTGCACATAAAAGCGCATCACGTATGTGCGCATCAGTAGGTTCATCGAATGAAGCAGACTTGTGGAACTTTGCATTGAAAATGGTGTTGGATTTTCTGACCTCTTGTAGTTTAATGTCTTCGGTTGGTGTTACATTTTGGAACTATTGTTTGTGGTTTTATGGTTGATTTGCTGTCGTCTGAACTTGGTCTGCTAGATTATGCTGCAGAAAATAGTGCCTGGTCTAAAGTTGAACTTATTTTTTGTTGTTGTGTTTGGAGTTGAGTTCATGTCTATGCAGCATGATGAATTGAGTTCATGTCTATTTGGAGTTTTATTTGGAGTTGATTTCATGTCAATTGTTGTATTTGGAGTTGAGTTCATGTCTATTTTCTATTTAGTATTTGGTCTAAAGTTGAACTTATCGAAGTTGTCTCGGATACCGGATTGAAAGTAGAGCTATTGATCGTGAGCAGAGATATCTCTTCAACCTTTTCTAGAAAACAACGAAATGAGCACTGTTTCCGGACAGAGAAAGAACATTGATCCATCGGATAAAAAAGATGCACAAAAACATCAATTGAACTGGCCAGAGAATGAACATTAACCCAAATTGTTGACATTTGCTAGAAAAAAATATTGGTCCATCAGATCAATAAAACATCAATTGAACCATGAACCATGTTCAAACACAAATACAAATGAGTAGTAGAGTTACAAGTCTACACACGCACAACAAAAACCATAATTGATCCAGGTTACACGGTCACAAAAACCAATACTTGATCCAAGCTTCAGCAACAAAAGTCGAGAAGAGCCAAGCCAACATGTATTGCAGCTTAATCCAAACTCCTATGACAATCTGGGTGTTTGTGAAACGACACAATCTATCCAAAATGATTGAAAAACGAATGCAATGTTTTGTTACAAAAAATGCAGTAAACGATAAAAAAAAAAGTGAATATATTTGTCCAATATCATGGATCTACTTTTAAAAACGCAATTAAATATGTTTGAAAATAAGAAACAAAGTTAGGGATCTCCCTTTTCTCCACATCGTCTTCAGATTCACGACCTCGGGTTCGACACTATCATCCCTCCCATCTATATGGCCATACCAAACCCATTTTTCGTCATGGTAGTTTTGTTCCCTAACCCTAAGGAGTCAGTTAAATTTCATCTTTCCAATGAATGAGTCACTCTCCGCTAAAGGATTTTCGGTGTAGGTAGTCCTCGAACATTCGAGTGTGGGCTTCGTCGAACTGGCCGGGAGAGAGGGGTCGTCGATCTCGATTGGCTTTTCAGCCAAATCACCTGGCCGTGATCAGATCTCAATCTCAAGGGCTTGATCATCCTACATTTTTTTCTGAGTCCATGAACCTCCTCTGGAAACTTTTCCCAGCGGCATACAAGTAACAAGCTAAGGGAGAACCTTTTCGAGGACATTTGAAAAGCGTTGGGGATGAGAGGAGGAATGATATAGTGCACGGATTTATGTCGCACGGAACGCAATGACGGGGCAAAATCAGTTTAACACGGGGCAAAATGTCCTTGCGTTCCGTGCGGCATAAATTCGTGCGCTATATCGTTTGTGGGATGAGAGCGACGATCGGGAGAATGGTGAGGCTTAGTTGCGGCTGTTCGAAGGAGTGGAGAGATGGGGGCGAGCTGCTAGGTTTGGGACAAATGTATTTTAGGATTATATAGTTTAAGGTTAAGGGCCATTTTGGTAAATTAATAAGTTAATAGATGATATGACGGAGTTGTATCACGTTTAACCTATGCATCCCAACTTTTATCAATAATCCAGAACACTTTAAAAAGGTGTGTAGCAAAAGCTTTGAAGATGTTTGAATATGACACAAACAGCAGAATTATACTTTAATCGAGATTATTCTAATCCCACTACTAAATGGACCCTTTCCAATGAAAGATTAACACTTTATATTAGCAAATACTGATAGTACAATACCATAGTTTAGAATTAACCTAAAACCTTACATGCCAGGAAAGTTGAAAGACGTGAGATTGTAATTTACATGCCAAGGGACAACATTCTCCTTGGTTTAGGTGGAAATACACCATATAAAGTCCCCAATCTTGCTAATAAAACTTGTATAATGAAGAGTATATCACATTCAATTGTTTCCATTTTCCATTTACAGAGAGAGATCCAAACAATATCACCAAGGCCATGATTAAATCAATCTAAAGCTATTCTTGCGTTTCTCAAGAGGAAGTTTTCCTAGCTGCTCAAAACTGGTGGTGCCTTCAATGGCCTCCCCTGTTTTAAGATCATTTAATGTTTTCTTAGCGTAGATGGTGAAAGCAACTACAATAACGATCGCAACTATGAAGGAGATGACGTTGTAAATGATCTCAACAGGGGTGAACTGATGATTTTTGTACTCCGCATCCGCTATTGTTCTGATTAGCCGACCACTGCAAAAAGAGAACCCAAAGATGAAACTGAAGCTTGATATGCAAAAAGAAGAGCATAACTCCTCCAAAGAAGGGAAAGAGAAAGGTAGAAAAAAGAAGAAGAAGAGGATTTCAGTTGCTTAAATTGAAAACAGTTAAAGAAATTGCTTAAATTGAACATTAAGACACGCCTAACTCAGTGGCACACCAGATAAATAGTTGGAAGTTGCCTTAACTACTTAGGAAACAAAATCACAATGAGATCATACTTGGTCCTCAGTTTTCTGTGGAAACAGTTCCTCAACTTGTCTAAGTTGGTTACTGTTCGGTATGTTTAATGGCTAAACATGGAAGTTCTAATCAGCTGAGCATGCCTGGTCTGATGTATGTGACAGTGAGAGTAACAAAGAGAGGGGAAGGGAGGCAGGGAGGGGGAACCTGTAAATGTAAATAAATGCTTCTGGTATCATCCCTGACACTGATCCACACAAGTAGGGCCAGAATCTCATACTTGTCACAACAATTGCATAGTTGAAGATTGTGTATGGAAATGGAGAAATCCTAAGAACTGCGACCACTTTAAATTGGTGGAACCAACTTCCTTCTCCAGCCAACCTTAACATAGCAGCTTTTTGAGGCCATCTCTTCAACCATTGCTGAAGATGCATAGAGAAACCAAGAGATTTAGTAATGACAGCATGCACAGGGAAAATCTTTCAGAAGACAGCTTAATTTTATTGCAACTGCAATTACACTGGTCCAGTGATATGTTATCTGAACCACAGAACAACACATACCAAGTATAAGTCACACACGTGTGATTCAATTAGTTTCAGCCAAACCCAATCCAAAGACTGCAGTTTTCAGCATAAATAAAGGCGACAGGTGAAAAATATCTATATTGCATGAAGAGGAGACGGACAAATGTTCGAGCATCCAAACGTGTAAGTGGAAGTTACTCAAATCTTACATGAATCCTCTCACGAAAGAGTAAACCAATTGAGTAAGGAAGGATCATTCCAATTGTTGTTCCGGCCATAATTATGACAAACCCCCAACCGTATCCAAATATCATCCCAGCAAGCCACATGGAAGGACCAGAAGGAATTAGAAAGACAGGGAAAAGAGCCAGAGAAGCTACAAGTACAATCACTAGTACTGGGCGACCAAATGCAGTCGCTTCCCATTCCAATATTGGAAAAAGAACCTATTAATCATGAAATCAAAGGTCAGTAGGAGGATTTGGTGACTTGATCATCAAATCTCTTGAATAAAAGATTATAGGGATACGTGATGCCTTTTGAGATCAAATACATACTAAATAAAATGCCTGAACAGATAATGATCCTACTGGAAATTTATATCTAATTTCCATGAAAAAATTCAGAGTTATTGCCAGGAGCCAATAGCTATCTGGAATAGGAAACTCTAAAAGTATCGAGAATATGCAAGAACAGTATGCAATAAACACTTATATCCTGTATAAAAATAAACATCAAGTTTGAACTAAAACACGTGGCTTTCGACCCGATGGATTTCAAAGTCTCTGCTGCCAATGATGATATTTTGAAGCCTCAACATTCCCACGGAAGAGTGAAGGATGGTGACAAATTAATTTGTCTAATATGCTAGTATGTGATGCTATAACTTGGCATAACCAATCAGAGTACAACCACAAAGTAACAAGAGAGGGGAAGAGACTATAATTGAAGAGGAATGGAAGTAAAATGAATTGCTAAAGTTGCAGTAGTAGAGGTATCAGCTAATAACTGTTTTTCATCTAAGCACTCTCATGGGGATTATTCATGGATGCAGATCAATAGATTTTAAAGTTCTCTCAACTCTGGGAACCACAAACTCGTAAGTTTTATTCTTTAAATTAGTTGCAAATCAGTCACAATTCAGTGGATAAAATATGCTTCTCTGTCAAAGGCAAAGCAGAGTGAATAGTAAAGGATGCTCAAGCCAAGAGGGTTTGGAAGCTGAAGTACCTTCTCTGCAAGAAACGGCAGTCCCCATTTAATGAATATAAGAATCAGAATCACAGAGATTGTACACCATGAAATTGCCTTGGTCCACCATACAATAGATCTTTTTCTTGGTTTCACTTGAGATTCTTTTCCAGCTTCAAGTACTCTTGGTTCGTTTGGTATAACTAATCTCACATACTCACTGTCTTCCCTTACTTGAACGATGCTGTTATTATGTTTGTCCTCTACCTCCAAATTTGAATCTGGCATCTTCAATCAGACACCAGATATCTGCCAGATATGGAACAGCATTGCATAAGCTATTACATTCATATATTTATAATTTAATTAGATTAAAAAGAGGACAACGGCTTATCCAAAAATTTAAATGCAGGGATTATCCAAAAAAAAAAAAGACACAACAAGAACTTGGTGGGATACTAATTCCCACTTTTGTCAACACATGTATAATACAGATATAATAAGATCAAAGTCTCGCGCTACGTAGCCCTGCATTGTTGTAAGCCAGGCAACCAACACCATGACAATGATGACAATGGCAATAATAAGGATTCAGAGGCTAACACAGGAATGATTGTTTTAATTATTCGACAAGCACTCTTGTTGGAGAGTGTATCAGTAAATTAATATGAAGCTTCACGAGTTGATTAATCTTCAATGACTGATATCTTTTATGAAGGAGCCCCAAATTGAGTTCAAGACTATGAAAATGATTGAAAACCATGAAAAGTAGAATGCATAAGTTATAACTGCAATGATAAACTGGATCTGTAACTAGTTATTGATGTTGAGTGCTGTTACTTCAAGACAGCAGCTTTTGAATTTGGCAGCGTGAAAGATAAAGTGAAATGTACCAGAGGTGTCACAATAGCAAGAAAATGATACTCGCAAACCGGATGATATTCAATTGCAAAATCATTTTTGTCAGTTATATCAGACTAGTGCTTCAAAAACCATATATGGATGAAGAGTACCATGCATAAAAGAGTAAAAATGGGGAGTACGTTTTATAAAGAACACTTCGTAGTCCTCAAGTTTCCGAAAAAATGTAACACTGTTTTCCCATCTGCAACAATCTCTAAAACCATTATAACTCCTAAGCTTTTGCTACTAAAGAAAAAAAACCACTATTTCACGAACCAAAATATCGTACAGTTACGAATGAAACAGGAAAACCCAGAAAATGAACAATTAAATGACCCCAGACTTTGCAATGAAAAAACCACGGAAGAAGGGGAGAGAAATTACATTGAAGGAACCCAAATCAAGAGGAAAATACGAACATACAGTCCAAGCACTTGAAGAACCAAAAAAAGAAGCAACCTCGCCTCAAAAGTATTTTCCCGCAATATTTTGTTCCTACGGCGCTTGATCACTGATTCACTTGATCTCTTGGCTGCTGATTTTACTCCGAATATCCTTGTTTGTTCTTCTCCCTTGAATTGAACAAGTGATCCAATGTACGAGAAAATCTAATTTGGGAGCGAGCTAATTGTGTAGGCGGGGAACCAAGGAATAATAGTTATGTAGGTGCGACTTGCGACTGCGAGGCGTATTTGTTGACTGATGATGCTTGTTCTTTGAAATCAATTCAGGAATTATTCAAAGTTCAAACATAATAAACCTAAACCTAAACATAAACCTAATAGAGCATAACAATTTGATCATTTCAGCTCTATATAGAGTATAGACCATCACATCACCCATGCATAGTAATGAATTATTTTAATTAGATCAATTTTACTTTCATTTGTATACTGAAATTGATCTTGTTACATGTGCAAGTGCATCGAGATAAGCCCGGAACGAATTTTGCCTAATTCTTTGAATTAAACCTGGTAAACTAAATTCTCATTTACCACGGAAAATAACTTTTAACGAAATATTTTAATATACTGATTTATCCATAAATGTCATTTGAGATCTTACTATCCATAGTTAGATTTCAGTACTATCAGGGTGCGTTTGGTGTCCAACATCTGCACGGTATAGTCAGAGTTTTCAGTGCGGTGTCTGGTTTGTAGTCCGTTCGGTGTCAAAACTCATTCATGCACCTGCCCGGGGGTTTGGGGTTCGGGCAGGGTATAGGGCAGGTCAAAACCCCATTTTTAATACCCCTTCAATGAAGCACCATGTTTTGGAAAAATGGGTTTGAAGTTCAGGGAGAGAAACTAGAGGGAGAGAGAAATCGATCTTTGACGGAGGGAAAGAGAGAAGAAATAGAAGATCTTATGAGTTTTAATCATGTCCGTTGATTTTGTAGCAAATCAACAGACAAGATCGTGGGTGTAAAAGTGGGTAAAAACTTGGGTGAGAGGATTCGCTCCCTATATATATATAGTTTGAGATGACGTATAAGATGTTTTATGTCCTTTCATCTTCGACCATCGGATCATATTAGATCAACTGAATGGATCTCGCCCTTTTAAGTTTAGTTGTTGTGGGATTTGAAGATAGATGGAGGGCTTTGATTCGATTCTTCCCACCACATAATGTTGACCGCGGGATCTTTCTCAAAGAATGAACGTCTCAAATTTTTTACAATAGCCACTAACATCTCTAATTTCAAGCCATCAAATCTTATTTAAGATCAACAATTTGCATTGAGCGCATTATTCAACACTCACCGCCTTTTGGTAAACATAGGATCTGATTTCAAATCAACAGTTTAGATTAATGTATAGATTAAATAGTGGGAAAAATATGATCCCTAGGATCAGTCAAATACTCGGTTAGGGTTTAACCACGGGTAACACTTGTGTGCGGCGAATCAGATCATACGGGGACTTCACACTAAGGGGGTATTTTGTGCATCCTTCTTATGCTTATAATTAGCTTATAAGAATATTTTTCAAAAAATAAGGAGTTATTTTTTGAAAAAAAGTGCTTATAAGCCAATTATAATTTTAAGAAAGCGGTGCAAAACAGGGGCTAAATATTCTTAACTTGAAGTCACCATGACTATTTACAAACAGAGATGTCAATAGTGACATCATTCACAAATAAAGATGTCAACGGTGACAACATTCACAAGTAGTGATGTCAATGGTGACATAAGCAATAACATCATCAACACAATGATCATTCAATAATACTAGCAGCAAGACAGATAGACTCATCATGCTCCAATAATCTGCTCGAAACAAATCTGCTCATTCCAAGAAGTTTCAAACAATGTTCATCCATACATATCATTTCAAGTTTGAGTTGATTTTCAGAGAGCACATCTCAGATAAAATAAAAGTTAACATCAACGTGTTTAGTACATTCGTAAACACTAAATTTCTACTTAAATAAATTATCGATTGACTATCATAGTGAATAGTAGTAATAGAGTCAAAGATACGATATTCCTTTAATAGGCCTTCAATCCATATACTCTATTTAAAGGCATCTACTAAAGCAATATACTCCGCTTCTGTAGCTGGAAGGGCAACTACAGGTTGTAGTTGAGACTTTCAACTCACACAATTTTCACGAAACAGAAAAACATAGCTACTTGTATGCTTTCTAGAATCAATATCCCCGGCAAAATCAACTAGAATTGTTTTTGAGTTTCTTTTCTTAAAACATAATCCTATATTTGCAGTTCCAATCAAATAACACACAGTCCACTTAAGTGCACACCAATGATTAAATCCAGGTTGTGACATATATTTACTAAGTGAGGACACAACAAAAGAAAAATCAAGACGAGTACTGACCATACTGTACATTAAAGAATCTAGCACATTTGCATACGAAACATTTTTCATTTTTTTTAGTTTCAGTAGGTGATTTAGGACTTTATGCTTATCAAGTTTAAAATGAGAAGCAATAGGCAAGGTGACAGAGTTCAATGCATCAAATCCAAATTTCTTAAATACTTTGTGTAAATACAAAATTTGATGCAATTTCAATATTCAGCAAAATCAGAATTAATTGCAGAATCAAAACAGCCAGTTTCAATAGATTTAAGACCGAACATAACCACTTCAACCTTAGGCACAACTCCTAAATATTGCAACACATTTTTCATTACAAAATAATCTTCAGTTTCAGATTTTAGCAAAATCATTCCTAAGTTAGCTTCATCTAATTCATGTTTTGTTCTCTTTAGTATTTGACACAATTTAAAGAATTCATCAAGATTTTCATCAATCATTTTTGAGACATCCATTTTGAAAGAAAATAAAGTGCCCTTCACAGAATCAAATTTTGCTAGAAGTTTTAGAAGCATATAGTGAATTTAACTTGGTCCAAAGTTTGAAGAGATTTTCATCCTCATCTACCTTCCTAAGTACTGAATCTGACAGATTTAGTATAAGTAAGTTGTATGCTTCTTCATTTATTTTTTTTGCTCTTTTCTTAAATTCTTTTGGCAAACTATTTAAATATTCCTTTAATGTATGACGTACTTTGTGGTGTGAGAGTATAGCTTTCATGCGTTTACTCCAACTATTACAGTCTCCCTTACCATCTAACATGATTATTTCAATTCTAGTAGACATGTTTTATCTAGATGTAACTGGAACTTAGATTTTTCAAAGTATAAAAGAAAAAGCCTATCAAATTAAACACACAGACAAGATACGGTATCTTTGGATGGCAAGTTCCCCAAAGGAATAAGTAAATATTTAATAGATAATCCTAAAAAAAGATGTAGCAAAATTATTCACTAAGTCACGTTAACATGCAAGGGAGACAAACCTCAAATTTCGCACAAAATCGACAAGCTGCGCAAATTTAAAAGCTATAAATAAGATGCAATAGATTCCAATCTAGCAGTTCTACAGTATTTGACGGAAAAAGAAAGCAGAAAGCATTCCCACTCTAACTTTGTTAGGGTTTTTCAAGGTTGCTTCCTTAAGTAGCCTTCAAACAAATCTGATCCAAAAAAAATTCCACAAAGAAGCTCGAACCCGAGCTCTGATACCAGTGATAGGATTTATTGAATCAAATAAGTAAACACTAGAAATAAAACAATCAAAAGAAAACTTGTAGATTTAATTAAAAATTGAAAAATAACAGAGAAAAATATAAAATAGAGAATACCGAAAATAAGTCTCGTGATCCGTCAGGGTAAACCTTGAGTACATCAATGTCGGGCACTAAATTCAGTTGCTCGCTGCTAGTTTATTGATCACTTGAGCAAAAACTCTCAAAAATTCTCAAATTACAGCTGACACTACTATCTCAAAGATAACAACGATTTCGGCAAGTTTGCCGTATAAAAAGTGAGAAACACATTACGAGTGATCTAGGGACCAAAACTAAACTAAAGCTATAATTGTGCGACAAAGAAATCAAGGATTTTCAACCAAAACGAATGAGACAATGACGAACGCTCAAGAACAACGAAGAGGGGGAGTGTAAAGGTGAAAGACTGTCTAACTAGACAGAGTAAATTCCAAATCAAAATATATATCATGCAATGAAAGTCTAAGACAACATATAGGATGTTTTGCGTCCTTGCGTCTTCAACCGTCGGAACATATTAGTTCAACGGTAAGGATCTCGCCCCTTTTAGTTTAGTTGACAGCCGTAGGATCTGAAGATAGATTTAGGGCTTTGATTTGATTCTTTCCACAACTTAATATTGACCATTGGATCTTCTCAAAGAATGAACGTCTCAAAATTTTCATAGCTGTCGAAGAACATCTTTAATTTCAAGCCATCAGATCTTATTTAAGATCAACAATTTACATTGAGCACATTATTCAACACTCACCGCCTTTTGGTAGTCCTAGGATCTGATTTTAGATCAACGATTTATATTATGGTACAGAATAAATAGCTAGAACAAATATGATCCATAGGATCAATCTCAAATACCCGATCATGATTTAGCCATGTGTAACACTTTTATGCATTGGATTAGATCATAGTAAACTGCAAAAATGGGTTTACGTATACAAGGGTAATATAGGGACTTCACACTCAAAATCCCGGCTTTATGTAGGGTAGGGGGTGCATTCGGAAATGACAATTTTCGTTCCGATCCAAAATTATTTTGGAAATGGAATCTGATTTTCGATCCGATCCATAATTTTTTTCAAAATTCGGAAATCGGTTCGGAAATTTTGAATTTTGAATTTACTTTAAAAAAATTTGAAATTCAAAAATATTCCAAAAACTAGAAAAAAATATTTCGAAAATTCGAATTTTTCTAACAAAAATTTTGGAAATTTGGAAATTCACCCCTATTTCTGTTCCGATCCAAAATATAAGTCGGAACTGAAATCATATTCCGATCCGATCCAAAATAGAAATTCGAAATTTCGGATTGAAATTTGAAAATTTTTTGAAATCAGAATTTTTGAATTTCAATTTCCATATGCCCACCCCTAATGTAGGGTCTCCAATATGTAAGTTGCTCCTGAGTTGAAGTTCGCTCTCAGCCCCGTCTATGTAGTCCCACCCGCGCTACTTCTAGTGAAGACTCAGACTTCCCACAATCTAGGAACCAGAGCTGCCATACTTCTTTTCTTGGATCCTAAACATAGTTAGCACGGAATAAGATCTTTTTCTATCAACAAAAATCATTTAACAAATGGGAGCCTAGTAGTCTACTTAACAGAGGCGGAGCTAAGGGCATGGTCACCCAGAATGTTTTTTTTAAAACAAATTTTATATATTTTTTAATATTTTTTTTTTTAATTTTGCCCCTACCATCCCATCTCAACCCCTTTAATTTCCTAGGCCAGCCCAACCCATTTCTTAGAGTGAAAAATCAGAAATGAGCTGTTGCCGTGATTCCTATTTCCAAATGCGCCCTTGTATGAGTATCCTGTCCGGCATGACGAGTGACGGCACCGGCTCCGACTCCGGAGTTGCTTAGGCCTCAGCCCACCTGCGTCACCCACGGAAGCTCAACGACTCGATTTCTCCAAGCTTTACTTCTCATAACGACGAGGTACCCCAATTTTACTTTGTTCACTTCTAGATCTGGCAGCGCTACTGTGCTAGAGCTGTTGCAGGCACCGGAGACACTGACAATTGCTCTCTGATTTGTTTTAGATTTGACGGATAATCCGATTTCTGTCATTAGTGAGGGCCAAGGACTTGCCCCGCGAATTTGCGAACTTTTCTGCTTCATTCTGAAGTTATTTGCTACAAGGTATTTTACTATTTTGTCAACCACTTTATGTTCATTAATTTACTTATTTCAGGCTTTCAGCTGTACAATTTAGTGAATTTACTCCAAGGAAGGAACATCATGTTCATGTTGTTGTTTGGATAAATTTCCTCTTTCTTTGGTTCGGGATTTTGAAAGAACTATCAGATAGAGTTCAGTCTCCCGCCGAGAAGAAGAATTCAATTCAATACCCTACTTCAATTTGTGTAGTAAACTGCAGACTGCTCTTACCCTTTGGCTCCAATTTCTTAAGTTTATTTTTATTTTATATTTGATCTATTTCTACTGAGTTGGTTTGTGTTTTCCTGTTTAACTTGGGAAGTCATATAATGATTAATGCATGCACGATGATTAATTCACAGGATTTGTGGATTATAGTTCAGTAAACATCCTAAAATCCATGCTTGGAAAGCATTTGGGATGTTTACAAATTCATTTCATTGTCGTTGTTTTTGAAATCTCTATATGTGCATTGTGCCGGATTTCCTACAAACGACATTAGTGTTGAAACTTGAACTTATATTGATTGGATTTTGGGGATTGAATGTTAATGTATATTGTGTGTTTGTTGAGAGAAGTTGACAGAACAAATTGTTTTTTTGAGCAAATGGGTTTCTCATTATCATGGTGTCTCTGGAGATGTGTAACTCATACATTTTTATTTTACATTCTATTTTTTTTAGGTAAATAAGCGCATTTAATTTTTTTATTCTTGAAAAATTGTATTGTATAATAAATTAAGTTAACTCTAATAGACAAGATCTAACCCAATCCGATCTATTTTATTTAAAAAAAAAATTTGGACCCCGGAGTAAAAATTCTCAAATTACAGCTGCTACTTTATGATTAATGAACCTAAAATCTTTTGCACTTTCTCCCCACCAAGCCGAATCTACGTAATTCAACTCGAGTCCAAATACTACTCACAAATGAAAACAGGAAAGAAAAAGGAAAAAAATCTGACAAGCAAGAAAAGAAAAGGAAAACAACTGTAATAACTAATAATGATGATTCTCCTCTTCTTCTTCTTCACTCTTTTCACCAACCGATGTTTCTGCTCCGATCTTTGCAATCCTGACGCGTGCGATCCGACCTTCGGGCCAGAGATCCGTTTCCCTTTCCGATTGAAAGATCGGACCCCGGCCCGTTGCGGCTACCCTGGCTTCGATTTGTATTGCAATTCGCACAACCAGACGATCCTTGACCTGCCGGAATCAGGTGAGTTCGTGGTGGATGACATCGATTACCGGGCTCAGGCGCTGTTCATCAACGATGGGGATTCGTGCCTCGCGGCCCGAATCCTGAATTTCTCGAGCTCCGGAACGCCGTTCCGAGGGGCCTACACGAGGAATTACACCTTTTATAACTGCTCGTCGGAGGATAAGGGTTTCAAGTTCCCTAATTTTCTGCGGCTGGACTGCCAGAGCGGGAGTAATTACAGTG
This sequence comes from Pinguicula moranensis, assembly GCA_028565015.1. Lineage (NCBI taxonomy): Eukaryota > Viridiplantae > Streptophyta > Magnoliopsida > Lamiales > Lentibulariaceae > Pinguicula > Pinguicula moranensis. The sequence goes on along the minus strand of JAOWBN010033837.1, from coordinate 6,388 downwards.
TTCTGGCGGTGAGCTCGCAGGCGATGATAGATATTCCGGCGACTTGCCGGCCTTATGCGAGTGTTTTCGTGCCGTTGCAGTGGACGATGACGCAGTTTTACTGGTCGCCGGTGAATCTGGCAGCGGATCTGGAACTGTACTGGCGCGTGCCAGCGTGTGGCGCGTGCGAGAGTGAGGGTGGGATTTGCGGGTACAAAGGGGATTCGGGCCTGGAAGTTGGATGCTTTCGGACTTCTAAATCGGGTTAGTATATATATATATATTTGTATAATTTAGTAATTTTCTTTTCTTTTTTGATAAGTAATTTAGTAATTTTCTAAATAACAAACTCAAAATTTACTTAACAAAATTATGTGAAATTATTTTCAAGCATTTTTACAAAACCATTTTTTTAATTTCTCGATTACCTAGTTAAGTGCTTTCACTATTTTTTTTCACAGCTTTGGTTGAAAAGCACTATAGATTTTTGTTAAAAATAAAATAAGTAACTTACTTTATTTACGATTGGGAAATTTAATTTTCTTTGGAAAATCCAAGTTGCATAGGCAAATAAGAATTTTTGTACGCTCTGAAAATTTAGTCTATGTATAACTTCTGTGAGAACTCGAACTACCGAAATTACAGTTGGAAATCGCAAATAGTTATTGCACACAAATTTAGGTGAATCTAATTATCATACAAATACTAATTTTTTATTTTGCTAACTTTCTTAAAATTATAATTTAATTATAATTATATTTTTTTAAAAAATAATTTTTTATTTTTTCAAAAAAATTATTATAATTCAATTATAAGCATAAAAGGGTCGACACAAAACACCCTAAAACCGACTAAAATAGTTGTGAGCAAATTAATCTCCGATAAAAAGTTTTTTTCATACATTAATTGTATAGATATCGATTCTTACATAAAGTCTCCTCCTAAATGGACTGTTTTGTACTTCAATCTCCAGTAAGTAGACTATTCAAATTTGCCATTAGGAATACGGATAAGGTTGATCTCAATTCTTTGGTCATATATATTTGACTCTGTTTTTTCTTGTGTAATCCACTTGATATGGCGTTAATTGTTAGCCAAAAATAAATTTTTATAGCATTTGGGGTTTGTAAATAAAATTATTTAAAAAAATATTTTCATACCAGTTTTGGAAAAAATACCTTCATGTTTGTAAAAGTGCTTTTGTAGATAATTAAAAAAAAAGAACAGGATTTGAGTTTTAAAATATTGTACAGGTCTTCCGAGAAGTGCCAAGTACGGGATAATCGTCGGAGCCGGAATCCTAGGCCTCGTCTGCATATTCGGCCTCTCATGTTACGCCTGCGGCGTGATTCGTGCATTCAGCCGCCGCCGGCGCGTTGACTCCATCCTTCCCACCGCCATCTCCGCCCAAAGGCCTGCCGTCAGATCCGCCAGTGGGCTTGACCGGCCCACCATAGAGTCGTATCCCACCACCGTCCTTGGAGAAAGCTGCCGCCTTCCTAATATAAGAGATGGCACTTGTCCGATCTGCTTGTCCGATTACCAACCTAAAGAGATACTGAGAAGCTTACCGGAATGCGATCACTATTTCCACGCGCATTGCATTGATGAGTGGCTCAAGCGCAACGGAACTTGCCCGGTCTGCAGGAACTTGCCGGACTGCTCCGCTGTAACACCATTTTCATCGGCGTCAGTGTCAATACCGTCGTCACCTTCATCCCGGTCGTCAGGGACGTTGGAGTTGAACCGCCATTAGGTTAAGCGGATTTGGCGAGAGCTTGTTCATTGCTCGGAAAAAAATTAAAAAATTCATAGTTAAGATTAAAAAATTATGCCTTTAAATCAAACCAAATGTATCCCGTAAATACTATTCGTAGATAGGATTAGGGGATGGTGAGATGTGCGTAGTTATACTCTTAGAAGTGATAAGGATACTGCTTTCTTAGAGACCCCCAAACTTGTAGATGGCTAAAAAAAGAAAGAAATACAATAAAATACAATAAAATAAAGAAAATGATAAATAATAAAACAATCAAATAATAACAATAATACTAAGAATGTATATATATAAATATGCAAATAAAAATAAAAATAAAAGATGATAAATACATAAGAATACATACATAAATAAATACATAATTAAATAGTAATTAAATAAATAAATATAGTCTAGCCCTATACTCCACCCTATCTACCTTTGTCTGTCCACATTCAAGTATGCATATATGTCTCATATATCTCTATACATCTCTACTCATAATAAGGTGTCTCCAACTCGTTCTATCAAAGGTCATGTTCTAAAAGAGGACTAATCTCGCTAAATCTAATAAAATTTGCTCATCTCACATTCTCCTATTTCTCTCTTTCCCACATTCCTTCAACTTGGAGCCCTTCAACTCTCCTGACGGGTTCATTGACATGCCTTCTTCGTACATGTCCAAACATATCTTAATCTCTCCTCTCTTAGTTTGGTACTGATAGATGCGATACCTAGTGTATCCCTAAAGGTCCCATTGAGGATCTTATCTAATAATGTACAGCCATACATCTATCTTAACATTCTCATTTACGCCACTTAAAATTTTTTGCACATGTGACAGGCTCATAGCCCGACACTCTGATCCGTATAGCATGGTCGTCCTTATAACTGTCCTATAAAATTTTTCTTTCAACTTAAGCGAAAAATTCTTATCGCATAACACTACAGTAGTCGACCTCGATTTCATCCATCCGACATTGATGCGATGTATGACATTGCTTTCAACGCCTCCATCCTTTTGTATGGCAGATCCTAAATACTTGAAGTTATCCTTTTGAAGGAGTACTTGGTCCGCAATCATAACTTCCATGTCACCGTCCTCTGTTTCATTCGTGAAATAGCATGCCATATACTCAGTCTTCGAATGACTCAACCGTAGTCCCTTGGCCTCTAACGTCATTCTCCAACGCTCCAACTTAGCGTTAACCTCCTCCTTCGTCTCTGCCACTAAGACAATGTCATATGCGAACAACATAGACCATGGTACTTCCTCTTATATGTCCCGAGAAAGTACATCCAAAATCACCGTGAAGAGGAACAGACTTAATGCTGACCCTTGGTGCAATCCTATATCCACCAGAAAGTACCTCATTTCCCCCACTGGAGTCCGCACACTTGTTTGCACACTCTCGTACATATCCTTTATAACCCGCACATACATCCAAGAATCTTCTTGGTTTCTAAACATTCCCAAATAACCTCTCTCGGTATAGAATCATACGCCTTCTTTAGGTCTATAAAGACCATATGGATACTTCGCTTACGTTCTTTATATCTATCCATTAGCCATCTCAGAAGATGGATCGTCTCCATCGTCGACCTCCCAGACATAAACCCAAAATTATGCCTTTAAAAAAGTAATGAAATATTATAAAAAAAAATTTTATCAAATAATTTAAAATTTGTAATTAATGGGAAAAACGTTTTTGTTAAATCGCTTAATATAACTTTAAAGCAGTATTTTGAGAAGTTGTTTACTATAGTTTTTCTTTTGACCGCTTAGAAATAGAAAAATAAGGAATGGGCCGGACAATTTTTACATATTTTAATTTTTCAAACACTAACAAGATATTTGTTTAAAGTCAAGCATTTGTGAATAGTTGTTGTTTATTGTTACTTGAGTTGTTTAAAAAACGATAACGTGTAAATCTGCAATGTAAATTTTCATATTGCTATGTAAAGATCAACATTTGGGCCGGCCCGGTCCATTCATATTTTTACGAGTCCTGCCTGAACCAGTCCATCTTTTGTTAAGCCACCAAGTAGGTTGAACACATTGCCCTGCGTGCAGGGTCATTTGGCATGACATGCGGGCCATCATACTTAAACCCTAAACTCCTCTTCAGCCCAATTTCTTTTGGATTGGTTATTTTATTTAAAGAGTCCAATTCAGCGGAGGTTTAGTTGTCTTAAAGGGTCAAATTCAACTTAAGCTTAATTGTCATAAAGAGCCAATTCAAGATTCCCTTTAAACTTAGTGGTTTATTAAGGATCATGAGTTTTTTCTCTTAACAACAAAAATCTTGTCAAACCAAGCCATTTGGTGAATATGTTTGCTAGTTGAGTCTATGAGGTGATACACTAAAGTAGAATATCTTATTTTGTTTAGCCAAATTTCCAACAATAAAGGAGAACAGAAAGGGTCGCCTGATATGAATCTTTGTTGAAATTGTGACAAGACTCTACAACAAGATCGAAATATGAAGAAAGAAAATGGATGATTTTGTCATTGGGACCTCCATGGGGCTCCATTTGCACATCCTTTTGGTCCATGTCATTAGTAGGTTGGGGTGCTACTTGGGTTGCATCATTCTCCTCTTCTTGAAAAGGATTTGTCCTCAAATCATCACTTGCATCAAACAGAAGTAAGTCAGCAACATTTAAAGTAGCACCAATATTATACTAATCGGGTAGATCCAATTTATAGGCATTGTCATTAATCCTTGTAACCACTTGGAATGGTCCATCTCCTCTTGGCATAAGCTTAGATTTTCTTTTTTCTGAAAATCTTTCCTTCCTCACATATAGCCATACCCAGTCACCTGGTTCAAAAATAATCTTTTTTTGACCCTTGTTGGCCTGTTTGGCGTATTGAGATGCTTTCTTTTCAATATTAGCTCATGCATTTTCATGAATGGTCTCACAAATTCAGCCTTATTCTTTCCATCTAAATTTAATTTTTCATTCAAAGGCAAATGAGTTAAATCCATTGGAGATAAAGGATTGAAACCATAAATAAGTTCAAAGGATGCATATTGTGTAGCTGAATGGATACACCTATTATATGCAAATTCAACGTGTGGTCAACATTCTTCCCAAGTTTTCAAGTTCTTATATATGAGTGCACGCAACAAAGTCCCTAAACTTCTATTGACAACTTCAGTTTGTCCATCAGTTTTGGGATGACAAGTAGTTGAAAACAATAACTAGTCTTCAATTTATACCACAAAGTTTTCCAAAAGTAACTCAAGAATTTCGCATCCCTATTAGAAATAATAGTCCTAGACACACCATGCAATCTAACAACTTCTCTAAAGAATAAATCAACAACATGAGAAGCATCGTCAGTTTTGTGGCAAGGTACAAAATGATCCATTTTTGAAAATCTATCTACAACAACAAAAATTGAATCCCTACCCTTCTTAGACCTTGGTAACCCAATCAAAAAATCCATTTAAATGTCAATCCATAGTTCATGAGGAATAGGTAATGGAGTGTACAATCCACGGGGGTTCAATCTAGATTTAGATAGTTTAAAAGTCATGCATTTATCACATACACGAATAACATCATGCTTCATATTAGATCAATAAAAATGATTTTGCATAACATCATAAGTTTTTGCTATTCCAAAGTGTCCCATTAATCCCCCACCATGAGCTTCTTTTACAAGTAGCTCTCGCATAAAACACATAGGCATGCATAAACGATTTTCATGAAAAAGAAACCCATCATGCCTATAAAACTTCTCAAAACCCACCTTTTCACACTCCATATAAACCCTCCCAAAGCTGTGATCAGCCTTATACAAACCCTTAATATGCTCAAAATCAAGTAATTTAGTTTTTAGCATAGAAATAAGAGACTACCTTTGAGAAAGTGCATCATCAACCACATTCTCCTTACCTTTCTTATACTTTATCACATAAGGAAAAGTTTCTATGAATTCAACCCACCTGGCGTGTCTTATGTTGAGCTTTTTCGGGCTCTTGAGGTGCTTTAAGGACTCATGATCTATGTGGATCACGAACTCCTTTGGCCATAGATAATGTTGCCGATTCCCTAAAGCTCGCACCAATGCATACATTTCTTTATCATAAGTTGGGTAGTTCAATGTAGCTTCACTCAACTTCTCACTAAAATATGCTATGGAACGTCCTTCTTACATCAGCATTGCACCAATACCTACACCAGAAGCATCACATTCACTTTCAAATGTCTTAGCAAAATTAGGCAAAGAAAGGAAATGGACTTGTGATAACTTCCCTTTTATGAGCTCAAATACCTTGTCTTGCTCTTATCCCCACTTGAATGACACATTTTTCTTGATCACTGTCGTAAAACGTCTATAAAAGCTAGCCAAGCCGTGGAAACTCCTCACCTGGCTCACAGACGTGGGCGTTGGCCACTCTTTAATGGCTCTCACCTTCTCATTGTCCACTTCAATGCCATTCCTATTCACAACAAAACCAAGAAATACAAGCTTGCTCGTGCCAAAAGTGCACTTCTTAAGGTTAGCATAAAGCTTCTCCTGTCGAAGAACTTCAACACATGCCTAATATGCATAACATGGTCATCTAGATGCTTGGAATAGATTAGTATATCATCAAAGTAAACAACTACAAATTTACCAAGAAAGGCTCGCAAAAC
>JAOWBN010033816.1:0-10204 GCA_028565015.1 Pinguicula moranensis | reverse complement strand
CTCATGAAATTTAAGATTCACAATCCCATCAAGGATTTCATGAATTTCTGTCAGATTTTCACCGCTATCATGGGAGGGTCAATCCGAGCACTTGGTTCAATTCTATAGAGTCAGGTGTTAGATTATCATTCCCAACATGAATTTCATTGATTTCAGTTAGATTTTCCTATGCTACTATGAGAGAGTCAGTAGGAACACTTGGTTCCACTCCTACTAAATCAGGTGCTAGAGTATCATTTTCCTCTGGTGTTGCCATAGAATATGGAACATCAATTGCCACCAGTATGGTACTGCCTTGTTGAGACTGAGGTATCTTAGGTAAACTATCAGGCTAAACAATCTTGTGATCGTCATATCCCACTGGGGAGGCAACCACTGTATCCTGGGACAATAGAGAGTTTGACTTTGTCCAAAATTGATGTCTGCCTGGAAACCATGATTCGGTATTCTTCTTAGTTATGCGCAGTATCTCTTTCAGAGGGTTAACCATTTGATTATCAACAAATCTTTCTGAGTATTCTGAGTCATCAAGAGAAATATCCTAAGATTTCTGATCAGTCCATTCACTACTTGTGCTATTAGTCATGTCCTTTTCCAAATCATCCCATATACACACAGCAAAATTTTGTGGCAATCTCCTATACATGTAGTAGGTGTAGCTGGCCATCAATATTAAGGTTAATGCATTGGGGGATCGGCTTCCCAAATGGGATTTCCACAAGTAACTGGTCAGCCTCAAGGTACCTTATTTTTGTTGTAGTATCATCTATATGTATCAATATGCCAATCTTACCCATTGAATCATTGATCCATACTTGGCATTTTAGAGGCAAGGGTACTTGAGCACTGCTCAATTGCCTCAAGGGACCACTAAGCCAATTGAGAAACCAGTCAGCATCATTTAACAGAAAATACTTAAGGTCACTTAAGTCCTCATCCCGTAAAATAACTCTTGCAACATCTAATGGGTTGACAATTATATTCAGATACCTCGCCCTCTGCAAGGCTAATTGAAATTCCCGAAATCCATCTAGGATTTTCAGAGAGTCTACATATAAAGGACCTGGCAAAGGATCACTTTGAAGCTCAAGACTAATGTCAGGATGAAGCTGTTCTGTATGAATATTAGGTTTGGGATTATGCTGCAGGCTAGTTGATGCACCTGCATCCTGATTGGTAATCACATTCCATCGACTAGGAAGTTTTTGCAGCCTATAGAAGGAGACAGGAGGCAGAGTAGCTCTCCCTGCATTAATGGACTTCTTAAGGTGAAATCGTGCCAAGTTGATGCTTAGCTTGAATGAGCCAAGACAGGATTGTTTAACCTGCCCTTGCAGTGCTTCTAAATCCAGGATTGTTTAAGTTAGACCATTTTTTCCCAACTTTCGATCTATACTCACATTCTTTAGAGTTACCTGACTTCCTTGCTTAGCCAATACTGTTCAAGTCTGGTGGGAGAACATTCATGAGGAAGTTTGTGATAAAGAATGTGGCAGAGCTGTTTTGGCCACGGGCAAGAACAGTTACGAGCCCTAACCACCCAAGGACCGGACGGAAGTCTTTGACACCAAGAGACTCAGTATATGTTCTTTTATGATATACTTTTCTCTGAGTGTTGGACTGAGCTGCTATTGCTTTCCCTGCTCACACCACGACACGATGCATCTTCTTCAGCTGGTGTGAGGGAATCTTCCAGGGAAAGGTTGGACTCATAGTAACAAAATGAAGGAACAAGGAGATTCAGGGGATATGGAGACGAGGAAGTATGAGGAAGGTGGAGCCTTATCGCAGGAGTCAAACTGGATGAGGGTTTGGGAAACTAGGGAGAAGCGTCGAGAAGAAGAAGAAGAAGAATAGAGTGAGTAGCAGGGATCTAAACTAGAAGAGAGCACACGGAAATTGCCTGAGAATAGGCGCCCTCTTGCTTTTCTTCCCATCCTCTCCCCGAATGTTACAATTTACATTTAGTTTATTAAATTGAAAAACAAAAAAAAACAGTCTCATTATCTTGTTATGTTATTTATGTTCATGTTCAGTTTGTAGTTTAACAACCCACCAACTTATGATTTATCCAAATTGCTTAAAGATTACAAATTTTGGCGCTTATCAATGTACAGTCCTTATGATTCGACACTCATTTTCATCACTTTATTACTTGTCTAACTTTGTACACTTACAAATACGTCAACAAGGAGACCCTCGAATCATTCATTTTGCGTGTCCATGCTGGCTAAACAATTGTCCAATGCCTTGGAAGTTGTGCTTCCATCATTCCCTGCATTAGTCGCATTGTCCTTAGCTATTTACCTTGTTTCAAGGAGACAAGGAAGGCAACTACACTGTTAAAGCAACATACAATAGGATCATTAACTCCTTAGACACCCCATACTGATCTGAGGAAGCAACAAACCATCAGACTGTCTGGAATAAGATAGGGCCTAAGAAAATAATGATTTTCGATTGGAAACTGCTCCAGAATGCCTTACCAGTTAAGACTGAATTATGGCATAAAAACATCATCAGGGATGGTCAAGAACTGTCTTGGACTCTCTGCCACTCGGGTAACGAGCAAGGATCTATTACTCATTTATTGTTAATTGTTCAATTGCTATGCAGATCTGAAACAGATTATATGACTGGCTAATGAGGGACGAAGAAGGAACACTCAATGTAGTGCATGCTCCAACGTTGGGGGATTTTTGTGCAGCAAAACCACAAGGGGTCAATTCATGTACGTGGAAGTCCATATTTCTTGCCACAGTCTGGCAGGTATGGAAAACAAGAAACGGGGTACACTTCCAGGCAATGGACATAAATATCACAAAAATTGTACAAACATTACAGCCAACAACGTGGCTCTAGATTAGAGCAAGAAGAACTGAAAAGATTTTCCCATACTCATCATCTGATTGACAATTACGGCAAGGAACATGCTTGCAGTTCTTCTCATGCAAAAAATTTGATGGAAATGTTACAGCATTGGCCACAGATAACATAAATTGTTAGGAGCCAATGTGTATGCTACAAACAAATTGCCGGAGCCAGAATTTATTGCTCCTATGTCATTGAAGGAACATGGCAGATGGCACAATGAAAACATAGTTGAGAAGGATTAGAAGAAAACACCAGGAAAATATCAAAACGGGAATAGAAGAGAGCACATGAAACTGATTCAATCAACTTGTGGACCGGTGGAAAATAAACATGGGATAAAATACAGCATCTACACTGGATCCTTTGGGTTTGTCCAGATTGGATCTTAGCACAAGAAGACATAGATAGGTCTAACTGGGATCATGACACTCTTGTGTACATGCACATGCATATGAATTGTATACTACACAGTTAGGTTCTACTAGTCTATTTTCTTTGATCTGATTTGGTAGATTGCTTTCTCAGAGTACCACCCCTTCTTTCATTATAGGGATATCTCACCAACCATAATCGAGTTGTATACCAGTATCCCTACAATGGGATAGTCATGACATTTTGCTTTGGTGAAGAGTGGATGATGGCAATGATCTGAATCCAAAGCTGCTTTGTGATCTACTATGAAGTTAGGGGAGCCATGCACCAGATCAAGGGAGTATGATGACAAGGAAGGATACATAGATCCTTTCCAAAGATTCTGGGTAGTGGATATCTACTAGGAGTTTACAATTCATAGTTGAAGCTCTTATGTTTATGCTTTGTATTCTCTATTTTCCTTTTTCTTGTAAATACTATATTTTATTCAATGAATTTTGGCTTATCCAAAAAAAAAAAACACGAATAAAAAATAGATTTAGTTAGAGCTCACTTCCCCAGATGTAAACCCCAAAAATTACTCTTCCCAATTTATCTAAAAAAAGGTCTAAAATATAGTGAGGGGACGGGTTCACTCTCTTTTACCAGTATCTTTGTTCTTTCAAATCCCAATTCAAGTGCAACAAAAACTAGGATGCAAAGAGCTACTAATGGAGTAAAAATCGACAAGCAAAATGGTTAGCAAGGCATTACTTATTAATCCTTAAACAGTCGTCTCAATGCAAAGTAAGATGGAGTGGTATGAAATATGCCACAAATTATGAAAATCAATCTGAAAAAATTGAAATTATATTTCTTGGAATGAGAACTAGGGATTATCGGTCAACAGGAAAAAAATTCTCGATTTTTTTGAATAATACAATAATATTTTTTTTATATAAAAACTCCTCGAGCAGAACCCTCAAGGAGTCAAAAATTGAAAATTGAATAAAAAATTAATACTCCTAATTCCGTATAGATGACTCCCGAATATAGACTCCTGATAGGCTTTTTTTGGAATGACAGGGGCAATTTTCAAAAATTTATCTGAAAGAAAGGAAACGATTGCGATTCTCAATATATAAACAAGAATAATTCCAACCTAACTCTGATACTATTTTTTTTTGTTTTTTGTGTATTAGTTCAAAAATTTCCCAAGAACAAGGTGGAATATCAAGAGAACATATACACATGACAGGATCACTTGGTAATAACATGAATCAAAACTTAAAGTATTGCTGAAAATGTACCTCAATTCCGGAGTAAAAATCCTTTACGAATCCTTTTCAGTTGTGATGCCAAAATCCTTTTCGAATCCTTTTTAGTTGGATTCTTAAATCCTTTTTAGTTACAAAACTAAAATCCTTCTCGAATCATTTTCAGTCGTGATCCCAAATCTCCAATTGAGAAGACCTCTAATGTGTTAACTCCTTGACAGAATTGAGATGGCTGCTAGACCTTTTTTAGTGATTGAGAGAGTTCAGAAATCTCTACAGAAATCTCTACGGAAAAAAGTCGGGGTCCATCTCAAGAGAAGAAGAGAAAGAAGATTTTATCATGTCAAGAACGTGAGAACCGATTCTCAAGTTCCCAACGTGAGAATCATGGGGTGGGGGGTGGGGAGTTGTGATTTCACAACTCCCTCACATGACACAAGAGATTAAATCTCTTGTGTCCTCAATTGGGTTTCCCTAGCCCAATTGGATTAGATCTCCAATTGGAGATTTATTAAATAGATTGGGTCTTTAATTAAATTCCAAGGCCCAATTTGTTACCCCTTGAGTTGGGCTTGATCTCATCGAGGCCCAATTCTTTTTATCTCATCCGGGTTGTTGAATTAATCACGTCCGATAAATTCAACTCAATACAACTTGGATCTGACCACGAAATTAATTAATCATGTCCCACATAATTAATTTATTATTTCTCAATTTTTTAGTTAGAACGACCCATTAGGATCTATATTTTAATTGGTCATAAATTAATATCCATTCACTTATAAATCATAATTGACATCTAGGAATGCATTATGATAATCCGAAATAACATAGATAAATCCTAATCCTTTCTTTTTCTTTGTATTAATTCCTTCGTCTCGTAATATCTATTTAATTAATGTCCAAATTAGGAATGCGTCGTTCTTGACCATTAATTAATTTTTCTTGATCCTCAGTGAATAATTTTTATAAGTTATTATCTCATAATCACGAATGCATGCTTAACAATCATCACTTTATTAAAGGGAACAGGGATATCAACAATCTTGCGGGAAGCGAGATAGACGAATGTATCCTGTTGATTATTCATAACTTTTAGCATGACTCACATATATATGAAAATTACCTTTATATCCCTCAGTTAAAAGAAGCATTTGATAATTCCACAAGATATACATTTGTCATCTACAATAACGAATATCTCAGATAATATAATTAATATTATTTGACCCTACTGATAACACAAATACAATCCTTACAGTAGGTCAAGTCCAATAATGTGTACCCCGTACACGTATATCAATGTGATTAAATAGATACCTCGTATCAATAATATTTGAAATATGATTATGCATTAATCCACACACTAGTCTTTATTGTCATCTAGCGTTCCGAGTTAATGACATAAGACTAGGGACTTGTTTTAGAGTTTCAAGTATTTACATGGAGTTTCACAATTTGAGTAATCAACCCCAATGATCCATATAAACATAAAACTCAAGTAACATAGACATTTTGTTCATGAAACTAACAAGCGCACCATCAACAATGATTGGTTCTCTATGTCACTATTCCAACAATTTGATGTGATTTTTTCCTAGCGGAATAAAAACGTGGAGTTGGAAACTTATTATTGCACAAATGTAACACGTGAATTGAATAAAATTTGAAACAACAAAAGGAGATAGACGTGTAACCCACATAAAGTCAAACGAAACTGAGAAGATGATAAGACATGAGATGGAATAAAATATGTTATGCCACAAAAACCTAATCAAACATGGAACATCAACCCTTAACAAACTTCTACGCTATAATAAATTAAATGTTCAATCAAACTTCTACCCGAAAATCTACTCTATGATAAACACAAATATCATAAAGTCAATCATACATGAATCCTAAGATGCATGCAACGTAATTTTCTTCAGAATATAAATTCAAATCAACAAAGAGATTAATCTCAAGTTCTTAACATTAAAGTTGAAAATTGTGTGTCTTACAAGGACTCGAAAATTGTCTTTAAGCAGGCAAAAACATGACCTAGAACTAGGATTCTATTTCTTAGATTTATTTGGACTCATTCCTGATTTAAATTCTAAATAAAGGGCAAACTTTCTAAGTAAATAATCCTTTCTAACGTAATCCAATAAAATAAAAAATTACCAAAGTAATAATACTCCTACTAATGTTTGGAAAATTAATTGTCTACTAGGCTAATTTAATTAAAGAAATAATGGAATAATTATCTGATTTTCATTTTCTTGTCATTTGAAGCTCCTGGAAGAGGGAAGTGATCCCCATGTACAGCGTTGGCCTTCACAAGTTGCAACACATTGATCCATGGTGTGCAAGCTTCTAATTTAGCTTTTTATTGTTTCTTCATGTATTACAACAACACAATTAGCACTTCCTTCATCTTCTTTGTCCTTGCGCGAGTCATCTAACTACCCATATATTTCAAGGGATCAACAACGCACATGTGAGCTTGTACATTTGCATCATAGTCCCCCAAGTATTCCCATTCCATGAGATCAAAATGGCAATAATTGGATGTAGGGCATTGAACCAAAAGATCAAGGAGGGCAAGGGAGGCCTAATCCATGCGTATGAGGGTAATTCGGCTATGGAACGTATGTACCCCATGCGTGTTAATACACATAGCCAAACTGTATACCCATGAGCAGTTTGTAAGTAACAACAATTTTATACATGTGCGGCCTCATTTCTCTTCATATCATCTTCGTACAGGTTAGGTAAGGAGACCTCAACCAGCTTATAACTGAAGGTTGCAATCCATAGAGTCGTAAAAACAACTTCCAGCATATGGCCCATTCCAGTAAGATGTAAGGGGAGCCATTTAAATGCAAAGAAGTGCTGCCAGGGGAACTGAGGAGAGGGCGCAGAGCTACTTGGCCACTGTGCAGGAGGTCACATTGCCCGACAAATTTCACTGTCAGTGCAACGAAGTTTGGCTCACTTTCAGACGGTTGGTAATTGTTTCCATACAAGTCAGCAACTGCGTACTCTCCCACCCCATGACCATAAAATGTTGTCTCTCAATCCTTATGCAGCTGGCTGCACTTATTCTATTGCTCTTGTTCTAGTTGACTGCTCCACTCTCTGCATATGGTACAGGTTAGGTACAAGTTGCAATACACATTTATCTTGCAGCATACTCTCTACACAACGACACCAGATTGTACTCGACCTCAGCTTGCTACATAACGGATGGCTATCCTTTAGTCATTACATGCTCAATTATTCTGACCGATCCTTCAGAGCAGATACTCAGTTATTGTGAGCTCAAATGCGTATGTGATATACTACATGGTACGAAGTTGGCAGTTTTTTGCTACGGAGCACATGATGATATAAGATGTTGTTTCATGTGTTGGAGGATCGATCCAGTGTCTTTACTCAAGGGGTACCTAGGGGCTAGCCTTACAGAACCAAGCAGGGAGCTAGGAGTTCGCCCCAAACAAAACGTGTATGGTCACTGAAGATCTTGTTAGGAGTTTTGTATGGTCTGGAGCATGTATTGTCCATCTTGCACTCTTGTAAATACTCTGTATATATAAATTTGGCCTTTCAAAGAAAAAGGAGGGCAAAGGAGGCCACCAATGCGTGATTCTAGAAGGCTGATTATTGGGACTAACACTTGTTGCATCGTTCTCGATGCGGTAACAAGAAATTAAAAGCTTAAACTTATTCATTATCAAGTGCTCCAATTCCTCCATGGCATACCTCATGAGGATACTGTCTTTTATACGAGACTTCTATAATATTGCCTCTAACTTCCCTCTCGTAGGTTTGACCGAAGACCAGTTTCGTATGCATGTGTTCACCTGCATATTGAAATGATAGAGCAAGGACTTGTCTTATGATGCTACCAAAATAGTCTTTGACTAGTTGGAGTGAAATGTATGACAAGTTTATCGACAAATTCTTCTCAGGCAAAAAAAAACTCTGACCTTAGGATCAAAATCACAAGCTTCCACAAATAATGTGAAGAGTGTTTCCATGAGGCTTGGGAACGATTATGGATGCTACGAATTGCATGCCCTCATCATCAATTCCCTATCACATTACTTACCAAATTTTCTAGGATGTATTAACTTATGCTTGTCAATACAAGGTTGATAATGGTGCAGGGGGGGTCTTTTTTCAACTGGACCATAGTGGAAGGATATGACGTCTATGAAACTCTAGCCTCAATCTCCCAACAACAATCAATGTCACATGAAGTGAGATCAACATTCGATGCCACACTAGACCAAATAGCCCAACTGGGCCAATAATTCACGAATAATGAGGTATGTTGTATTTGTCAAGGATTCAGACATATAGCTGAAATTTGTCCCTATTTGAAATAAGGTGAGCAAGCTATAGAGCAAGTAAATTAGGCAATTGGTGAAAGTATAAGGAGATCGGAATGGGGGTGATAAGCAAGACTATACTCCAAACTCGAACTATTTGAGAATGACAAACCAAACTTCATCAAGCAACCAAGTGGCTCACTCAAAACCAAGCTTGGAGGACACATTGCAAGCCTTTATCCAAACATCGAGTCATAGATTTGAGGTAATGAGGGCTTCAATGTAGAAAGTTAAGACTTAAGTGGGGCAATTGGTTAATGAGTTAAGAGTTCACCAAAAAGGGAAGCTACCAAGCCTACCTGAACAAGTAAAAGCCATAACGATTTTGAGCATTGGCCAGGAAGAGAGTTTTGATAAAGATGAGCAAGTAGACAACACTTTGTCTCTAACGGATGGCAAAGGGGATGTGTAGCAAGGTAAATTTGAAAAGTTCACTTTGGCAAGGCCATTGAGGCCTAGACCTCCAATCTCATTCCCGAATCTCTTAAAGTTGCCAGAGAAGGATAAGAACCTCAATTCCATATATGGCATGCTCTCACAAGTTGGTATAAATCTACCTTTCCTATGCCTTATCCAGAAAGTTCCATCCTATGCAAAGTCCATCATGGAGCTATTTATCGAAAAGAAGAAAAATGGAGAGGAGGAAAAGCTAAAATTTGCGTGCAATGTTGAGCCTACAACCAAACATGAAAGATGTTGGAAACTTCAAGCTAAGTATCGCCATGGAAAATAGAAGAATTGTAAGAGCAATGTTGGATTTAGGTGCAAGTGTAAGTATCATGCCTTGTGCATTGTACACTAAGTTGGGCTAGCATGGACTTAAGCTAATAAATATGAAAGTAAAACTTGTATACAAGTTGGTAAAGCCGGCAAGGGAGTTGTATAGGATATATTTGTGCAAGTTGGCAAGTTTATTATCTACATTGACTTTATGATCCTTGATTTTGGGGAAACTTCACCGGATGATAAGAAACTTTTGGTACTTCTTGGAAGACCATTCTTGTCTATGGGATGAGCACTCATCAATATCGAGAAAGGATAATTGATACTTTGAGTATATTGAGAAAAAGGTTGTTTCAAGGTGTCCACATCTATCAAATCTCTCGAGTACTATAGTGATAGCTCTTACCTCGATACTATTAACCCTTTCGAGATTTATGAGAAAAAGAAAAAGAGAGGGGGAAGAGAACATGGGGTTATGAATGTCATGCTAGAGATGCCACCAAAGATTAAGGATCCGGTGATGGGACCAAGGAAAAATTCCCTCAATCCAAACCATACATCGCCCGGGGCGGAGGGGAAGTACAACTAGCGGGCTATTGG
>JAOWBN010033805.1:0-10204 GCA_028565015.1 Pinguicula moranensis | reverse complement strand
GAGGCTGAAGAAGAAATTGTTCGGCAGGCGCAAACAACTCAATGCTAACCGTGTCATGATTACCGACCAGGATCCGAATTCAAGTGAAGAAAAAAGCAATCACAATTTGCAAAACATGAGCAGTTCAGCCATGGAGAGGCTTCAGCTCCACATGCAGCTCCAAACCCTAAACAGCAATAATCCGTTATCCTTCTACAATAATCCCACACTTTGGCCGAAGCTGAAAACAATCCAAACCCTCCATCAAGAAAATTCAACGAACCAAATCTCCTCCACCTGTCAGCCTGTTAACTATCCTCTTGCTTCCCGGCATTATAACCCTTTGTGCAATGGAGTATCATCTTCAGAGGGATGTTTCTCTTTGAGAGCTGATCAAATCAGCTGCATTAAATCGAATGATCAAGTTAATCCAGGGTTTACTCCGGCAGAACTTGAAGATTTACTTACCTACAAATCTTGCAGCTTTCTTCCTGCTGAGATTCAGACAGGTGAACCAGATTGCTTGAAAGAGATTGATGGATCAGATGACAATATGGGGTGGTGGTCTAGTGAATTTGATACAAGTTCAGCATCTTTGAACTCGTGGGATTCGTTGAATGTGATGAATCAATCCGAGAAAATGTTTCAAGATTATGTTCTGGGGTGTTATAAATTATAATATGTACTGGTACTGCACGGGAAATAATGGTACGAGAATCAGTAGGATTGAGTTCATTTTTTAGGCTGCAGAGAAGTTGATCTGATTGATGTTGTTGTAAATTTGTGTGAATAAAATGGTTCTTCTTTCTATTGTACTCGGGAGCTTGTTCTTCTACTTTTGTGTTTGTTTGGGTGAGACAACTATTCCATTTTAGAATATGACATGACACAGATGACAGATCTGAAAAGGTAATTGCAAAAGTCGATTTTATGTTTCCCATATGACATAACTTTGCTCATCCGACGTGCGAGAAGCTCAAGATCTCTCTCCTTCGAAAGAGCTAATGGCTTCTTCTTTTTTGACAATTAAAATTTTATTAACTATTTGGCTTAAGCATCATTGTTGACTAAATACGGGTATGGTAAGTAATGTATAAGGAAACCTGTAAAAGGGAAATGATCAATTAAAGGAATCATTTCCCTTATCTTCCTCTACTTACCATATCCGGATATAGCATGCACTTATATATCACAAAGAATGTAAATCAAGAAAGAACAACGATGAATAAAAACTCTCTTATCCAATATTCTTCTTTTTCTATCATTATTTCGATCAGGCGGTCAGAAATGATCCAAATGACTGGTTGGTTAATGGTTCTCGTGTTGTTCATTTCTCAATCCAATACTTTTTCCTGCTGACTGACGAACATCTCTGGCAGTTACGTGCTGGCTTCCTATGCTCATTTTCTATGGGATGCGGAGGATGGCGAGGAAGATGCAAGGGGAAGTAAGAATGGAAAACTCATATACAAACTTGGTACACAATCAAACTCCTCGTTGGACTCGAACTCCACTCACGGCTGCTTCTTGGTGCAGTTGAAAGAAGAGAGAAAAACAACTCTCGTGAGTCGTGATTCTTGGTTGGCTGTTAACTGATTGTCAATTTTTCGGTCAGCACCAGCAAAGTGGAAGCTAAACCATCGTAGAGTAGAGGAATAAGGAGTTCAGTTGAACAGCAAAAAATGGATGGAACAAATGAAAAGTCGTGAGTTATTATTGAACAAATGAAAAGTCGTGAGTTAAAAAAAACACCTCAATTCCGGCACTTTGGCAGGGCTCCGGCACGGCGGGGGGCTCCGGCGACCGCCGCCAGTGCTCCGGTGACCGGCGGGGGGGGGCTCCGGCACGGCGGTTCCAAAAAATTCTGGACCCTCTGAGGCACCTCTATTCTAAAAATAATTATCGTTTAAGTACTTGCGCAAAATACCACCCCTCTTAAAAATAAGAAGAAATAATAGAAGAAAGTCTGTGCAAAATAGGGCCTAAGGTGATAAAATTGCCAGTACATTCAATATTGGCGAAAAGACTAAGATACCCTCTTCCTACTTGTCCAAACAATAAAATAAAAAATCTGGTTAAATTCAACCAAAAGTGCACCAAAGTTCTAACCTCAAAAGCAGTACACAAAATGCAACTGGAAACTTAAAAGCTTAAGCAGTGCACAAAGTATTCAAATTGGAACATGAGAAACCAAATGTTCAACCAAAACCAAAGTGCAAATTTAGAACCTAGTAGTGCTAGCAAATGGAAAGGAAAACTCCAAACTTCTACCGATAATACTAAACACAAACCGTGAGTAAAATCATCACAAAGTTGAGTCATGGAAAATACTTTCGTGTTTTGCCGTCGAGCATCATCTTTATATAAAAGCTTATGTTAGCACAAAATATATTTTTAGTCTAATTAAATTAATTATAATATTTTTTTATTAATTATCTAATATTAAGAGTCTTTATTATACTAAGATTCTATCACTATAATTTACTCTT
The DNA here is from genome assembly GCA_028565015.1 of Pinguicula moranensis. Lineage (NCBI taxonomy): Eukaryota > Viridiplantae > Streptophyta > Magnoliopsida > Lamiales > Lentibulariaceae > Pinguicula > Pinguicula moranensis. Next base: position 7,736 of record JAOWBN010033805.1, on the reverse strand, counting down.
TCAACATCGTATCCCATGCCTATTCGACACACAATTCTTATTTTGAAACCCAACAAAAAAAATATACAGTTTCTTGGTCTGTGAAGACTCGTGGTTCGAAAGACTATGGATTAGGCTTCTGAACTTTTATCCTTGGAATCAGCATACCATAGAAGGCGGGCACCTGAAGCAAGTGGGTGGCCGCCTGAAATGGTTTTAGGCGGGGCCCAAAGTAAAGGGGGCGACTCTATCTTATTTTCTCTGTGTTTGGTCCAACTTTTAGAAAATTTTGGTAGTGCGACAGATTAAACTAGAAGGGTTGGGGTATAGCATTAGAAAGCTTTTAAAGTTTAGTTTCTATAAAATTTTGAACCATTGCAATTGAACTTTTAATGAGATACGAGCAATTTCGTGGAAATGCTCAAGTGTAGGAATTAGATAGGCGGGCGTAAACGGAGCGAGCGCCTGAAATTCTTAGTCAGTCTATCTATCCTGCTCAAATTCTAGCCAAATGCCGGTCCAACTTTGTGTAAATAAACCATTTTTTGAATATATAGAAAATCAATTTCAGAATAAATAAGGGACAGTACCTAGATGTATTTACTTTGAAGATCAAGGTGTCATACACGAAGGTAAAACATCTTGGTGGTGGAAAAACCTACTGAAATTCATCAGATTGGAAGAGTGATTCTTAAGTAGCTTGATGAGAAAAGTTGGGAATGGAGAAGATACATTATTCTGGATAGATAAGTGGATGGGTCACAATAGACTTTGTGAAACATATCCAGGTCTATATAATATTGCAGAAGATAAAATGCATACTATAGCCTCTAAGGTACACTATGATGGAGCTATATGCACATGGATATGGTCATGGAGAAGGCCACTGTTTGTTTACGAGGAAGAATCACTGCTAATGCTACAACAAGAAATATCTGAATTCAGGCCATGGCAACAATCAGATTCGTGGATGTGGAATAATGATGGAGGGGGGCAATACACAGTACAATCTGCTTATCACCAGATTAGACGAAGCAGAGGAGTACCTGCACAGCCAAATTCATTATTGAATTCCTTGTGGAAGGATAATATACCACTGAAAATTTGTGCTTTCAATTGGCGAATGCTGCTGAACGGAATTCCAACACTTGCAAACCTACAGATAAGACATGTTCTTACTCAGAATCTGAATTGTAAATTATGCGGTTCCGAACTTGAAACTACAGAGCATTTATTTGCACGATGTCGGTGGATTCACTCACTTTGGGGATTGTTATACCAATGGCTTCAACAGGTGGTAGTCCTTCACTCACAACCACAGGTAAATTACGCAGTGCATATGGAACTCCCGCGAAGACGATCCCAGAAGAAATATTGGCGATTACTCTGGATGATGGTAAACTGGCAGATCTGGAATTACAGAAACAAGATAATCTTTCAGTTTGTACAAAGATCTGGAATTACAGAAACAAGATAATCTTTCAGTTTGTACAAAGCTGGGAGATTATCAGAGCACGAAGATTCTCGAACGCATACAGTCTTGCAGATTGGATCAGTTGGCCTTTGAATGTGATGAATGGATAATCCGGATACATGAGACAAATTGTATTCTGGGCCGGTATTAATGGGCCGAAATGGCTAGTTATGTATTAATGGCATGTATTCAATTTATTCATTCTCAATAAAAGCTTAATTAACTAAAAAAAATAAAATAGGAAGTAGTTAGGAGAGGTGGGGGCGCAGGGGTGGGGTTTTTACTACAAAAAAACTTGCACTAAATTTTTTTAGGTGTGGGAGGTGGGGGTGGTGGCCCCTGGCTCCGCCGGTGGTTTCAAGTGATGACAGCTAGGCATCTGTTTCCATTTCATAATTCTCAATCATATTATTTCCAGTTCATGCAAAAATTTGTATAAAATAAGAAAGGGGATGACAGCTACGCATCTGTTTTATAGCCAAAAATATACTGTGTAATTACTTTCTTCAGAACAGATTTCCACTTGAATATAATTGCAGGGCCTAAGTTGGAAGGAGCGCAGTTAATGATACTAAATTGCTAATTCAAGTGATTAATTAGGATAAATAATTTTACTTCATTAGTTTTGTTAACCAACCTAATTATACACAACGGAATCTGGTCGTAGTAATTCAGTTAGAAAATATGGGGTTTTCATACTAGTAGAAGGAAGGTAAATCAAATTTATATTCGAATTGAAGTAACCTTATATCAAAAAATTTTGTTTTCTCTTCGAGACGGGTCTCTATGAAAATAATCTACATATTTATTGTGATTAAGGTTATGACTGTGCACATTTCATCCTCTCCGATCCTGTTTAAGTACAGAATTTACTGAGTATGTTTGATACAGAATTAAACACACCTACAAATTTGAAATGCACAGCACTCCCATAAAAATCATAAGCCATAAACAATATATTCCTTCAATATAGGAACCTCGATTAAAAAATAATAAACTATAATATTTTGGTTTTTGAAAATTTAAGGGGTAGCCTATAGCCACACATTCAATCCCCAAAACTCCCTCACTCCATTTTTTGTTAGTGGGGTGTCCCTGCTCAGCCGACTAGCTTCAACAACGTAATCAATATATTCCTAATTAAGTTGGGATCAGATATACGCGACTTTGCCCTTATAATTATACAAAGAAGCCATTTTCGTTGCGACCCAGTGTGTATTCCATCATTTAATGTATTAAGTTTCAATAATTTCACTAAATAGAAATAGTGAAATTTAATAGAGTCATTTTGCTTGAAGAATCCTTGTAAATTCATGGATTTCAATGTAGATGCACTTGGTTTCCATCTTTGAGCATATATTATATGAGTCCGCCCGAGCTATCAACACCGAACCACCAATCTAGTTTCGTATCTTAGAGAAAGCCAGAGGAAAAAAAAACTAATTTGCAATCAAGTGCTGAACTCTTAAGTTGCGCCATCTCAATTTAGTGCTAGTATAGGCAAAAATCCCAATATATGAGAAACTTATATATTGGGAATTTTCTATTTCTAGTCAATTAATTTATGAGAAAATTATTTGCAACCCTTTTGTACATGTATATACACGTAACAGCATTAAAAAATTTAAAATTAAATCAAAATTAAAAAAAAAAGGCACAGAAGGGAAACATAACTCTTCCAATGTTCTAGACATTATTTTTTTATTTGGTAATTAATTTATTGTGGTTTTCACGAAAAAATATTTACATCCGCTAAATATCTATATGAAATATATACACAATCAGGGGTTTCTAAGCGAGTCTCCTAATGACATCTCTCTATCTATATCATTAAATGTGGTAGCCCAATCACATGCGGATATATTATTTCTCTAGGATAACATCACATATTGCTGGAACACCATTGAAAGCAAAGTAGTTGTGTGATTTCCTCTTGGACTAAACTGTGTGTTAGAGATATTAGTTTGTAATAGTTAGATTTATTTATAATGAACTCAAGTTATGTTTTGTAATATTGTAGATTTAGTGGGTAGATTGTGTAATATTGTAGGTTTAATTGGTATTTTTTGTAGTAGTTGTAAAATTTCGTGCAAACATACGTGTGTGGTGGTTTATGCAAATAATTATTTTATCTCTTCATCTGTTCTTTCCCTGCTCAAAAGTTGAACCACCAGCTTGCAGGTACTATTGATGCAGATTAAAAAAAAATCAGAAAAATAAGAAGTTCATCACAATATTTGCATAAACCACCATACATCGTGCATAAGCCGATGTATAGGCAATACAAAAAAACACCCACTGAACCTACAATATTGCAAAACATACCCACTACACCAACAATATTACAAAACATACTTGAGTCTATTATAAATAAATCTAACTATTACAAACTAATATCTCTAACACAGTGTCAGCTGGATTTTCAGACTTTATAACATTTCTTCGACTTGAGCATGCCCAAATGAAGAAGGTAGTGCTATGATGGCCTGTTACTCCCAATATAGTGGACCCCAGCCGATTGTACAACTCTTGTCATATCTTGTATGTGGGATTGCACTCGAAGAAAATGTGACTTGAGAGATTCTTGGTTCGCCAAAAAGCGCATCCGAGGCCGATAATTGTGCTGTGAGTATGCCCCGAGCATATAACTTGTCGAATGTAACAATTCTTTGTTGTATCAAGCGGCAGATAAAAGTTTGTTTTCAGTTTGGTGAGCCTCCTCCCCATCTCTTTGCCTATGGTTCAAGACATTGTAATTGATAGAAAAAAGAAAGTATTTATCTATACCTTCCATTCCTCATTGATAACTATTTCATGCACTGGTAGATCTCCAAACTTTAAATGGCTTCAAAAATAAGTAAAAAAATATTAAATAATAATTATATAAGCTATACTATATAATTTCCAAAATCCCTTTTGGTGGAGATAATGTGATCAGGGAAAAAAGGATAATACTTATCAAATTCTCTTGTTCCTCCGTATTCACAAAAGAGAGTATGCCTCCATCTTGAACTTCTTCTATACACACAATTGTTTAATTATGGCACTTTATTCTTTAAAAGTTATCACAACCATAATTTATCCAATATAATTCTAATCAAGTTGGGATCTAGAGAATCAAATGTATGCAGTCTTACCCGTATAATTATATAAAGAGGTTATCTCCGTCGCGACCCAGTACGCATTGCATCATTTTTTTTGATAACTTGTGGTATCCGACTATTGTCGCAATCAACTAATCCACAGGGGCCCATGCACGGCTCCCACAACACATGAACCGGGCCAAACGCGAGCCAGGAGGACCCGTGGGACGTGGCCTTGCCGCGTTGTCTCAACAGTGCATTTCCACAAGGCCGGAGGGCATTGCCCTTACAACGTTGCTCGTGGAATTTGAACACGAGACCTCTATGCATTGCATCATTTGACGTATAGATTCCAATAACTTCATTCATTGAAGAAATAAAATTTAATTGAATCATTTTGATCTAATTCATTATTAACATAAAATAAAATAATTATCAATGACCACTATTTAAAGTTACATTAGCAATGGACACATTATTTAAAAGGTAAATACTCAGATATTTATTACTTCACAAGGCATAATTTTCTTAAACCTGGAATCAAATTTACTGAACTCAACTCACATTAAAATCCAATAAACCCCCCACATTTTCTTAATCCTGGAATCTAATTTCACTAATTAACCGCATTATTACCGTCATCTCATATTCACTAACACAAAAAAGTGTAAATGTAAAGGTTAAAGTTGTCGTACTCCCCAAACCTAATTATCATGAAGATTTCACATCATTAAACAACCCTGCACAATTTTCAATGCACTGTCATGAATAAGGCCTAAGCCACACTTAATGGTCTTTCTCTTTCACCACCAAATTAATTGAGAGACAAAAAGCAAGATAAATAGAAAGCTTGCTCATTCTTGTAACCCATTCTCTAACAATGTCATCTCTCCTGTTCATGATCATCGTCTTTGCAAACTCCATCTGTTCAGATGCTCAGTTTCGAACATATGAATTTGAGGTAAGTTCTTGAGATCATGTTCGGATTCGGATTTCTACGATGCCCAGTTCGTATAGTTCTTTCATGATCAATCAGGGGCGGAGGCAGGAAAATCCGGACAATAATTTATATGTTGGATTTTTTTAAAATTATTTTTTGGGTTCTTGGATTTATTTTCTTGGCTCCGCCCCGGGATCATGGCCCCCTCAACTTTTCACATTTGTTTTCTTCATCAATTGTGTTTTAAATTTGCATGATTTCCAGGTTAGAGAAGCTAATTACACGAGATTATGCGAGACGAAGACAATTTTAACTGTCAACGGCATGTTTCCTGGGCCAACAATCGAAGTTGAGAAAGGGGAAACCATTTATGTAGACGTTTATAACAGAGGGGGACACAATATTACACTCCATTGGTACGTCCCAAAAACAACCTACTTTTTTTTGGAGAGAACTGATATAGCGCAAGAATGGTAGGCACAAGAAACACAAGAAAAGTGGTGTCCGTGTGGATTGAAGGTTGAAATTAGTGTTTAACGAGGGGATTGGTGTTAAACACCTAGGTCTCATATTTCTTGTGTTTATTGCGACCTACAATTCTGCGCTATATCATTTCTCTTTTTTGGGTGTTTTTTACTTCAATTTCGTGCTATGAATTGCGTAATGAAAACTTGTTGATACTCGTTTTAGGCATGGAGTAAGACAGCCACGTTATCCCTGGAGCGACGGGCCGGAGTATATCACCCAATGTCCGATCCAGCCCGGCGGAAGATTCCGGCAAAAGGTCATATTTTCAAAGGAGGAAGGAACCCTCTGGTGGCACGCACATAGTGATTGGGCACGGGCCACGGTCCATGGCCCGATCATCATACGCCCGAAAAACGGAACCCAGTACCCGTTTGAACAGCCGGCGGCAGAAATCTCAGTAGTGTTAGGTGAAGATCGCTTTGCTCGAACTTTGTTATCCATGAAATGTATGATTTTGATTCATTTTCTGTCTTTTTTTTTGGTTAGGTGAATGGTGGAAGGAGGATATATCGACGGTGTTGCAGGAATTCATTGCCTCCGGCGGCCAGCCGGCCGACTCCGATGCCTACACCATAAATGGCCAACCAGGAGCTCTTTACTCTTGCTCGGAAAATGGTACAAATTTTGTGGTATTTTCTTGTCCAAATCAATATTCACAAACGAGTTTTGAAAACAAATTAATTTTTTACTAGAGTATCTAGATTTTAAAATAAAAGAAAAAGAAGCAGGAGGGGCAGTTGCCCCCTTCACATGGTATGGATTCGGCTCCTCACTAGGTGATGAAGCACTGATTGTTAGGTAATGTTGTGTAATAAGAGTTTATCCAAGGGGCGAATGTAGGGGGTCTGGTCGAGTTATAACCTGGCATAGCCCCCATCCCTACGAGAAATGATATAGCGCAGGACAAAAGGGCACAAGACAAGCGCAAGACAACACAAAATAGACAATTATATCCAGTGTTAATTTTTGTATCAGTGTTTAACACGAGGGTATAATGGTGAAATCACTATGTCTTGCACTTGTCTTGCGCTCTTTTATCTTGCGCTATATCATTTTTCTATCCCTACACCATGCCACTCCCAACACTGGCCCCTTGGATCTTATTTTTAAATAAAAAAAAAAAAACTCTCTTTTAGTGTATTCAAAATTCAAATTATTAAATATAGGTATTTAATTGATTTAATTAATGTCTTCAATTTTATTTTTGGGGAAAATCAGTCTTATTTGTGTGTATATTTGTTATGTAAGTGTATGAACATTTACAATTTATTTGAAAAGATTGGATTGCTTTTTAAAATTTGTTTGCGTACCTAATTTGTGTAGGTAATGATTCTTTATTGAATTGCTTTATTTAAACTTAAAACCCCTAAAAAAAATTTGTATTAGGTATGCCCTTGGTGCGTCCCCACCCCCTACTATCAACTCAACGTACCCAGTATATTACCAACTAAGTTGGTGCGGCCCCACCCCCTCTCAAACGTAAATGTTGTATATAAAATGTGAAAAATATTAATTTGCCCCTCCTAGATTAATCTTGGCTAGGCCTATAGCAATGATCCTAAAATAGAATATTTCCTGCCATTTCGCTCTCTTTCCTGATACGGTCTGTTTGTTTGCTGGCAGATACATTTACAGCCGAGGTCCAGCACAACCGAACGTACCTTGTACGAATCATCAATGCAGATATGAACGAAATTCTGTTTTTCGGCGTAGCCAAACACGACCTTACCGT
>JAOWBN010033794.1:0-10204 GCA_028565015.1 Pinguicula moranensis | reverse complement strand
ACAGTTTTCTTTCTGTTCTGCAGGCTGATCGAGTTCACCACTTCCAGAATTTTTCATGAGCTTCTGGTTTACTGAAATCAATGCATCAGAGCTTTAGTGTGTACCTGATCTGCATGTGAACATTCAGCTTCATGTGAATCATGCTAAATCACTCTGATGCACTTCTGATAGCTCCAGGAAAACCCTTCACAATCAGCTGCTTCTGCTACTCTAATTCTTGTTTTTCGGCAGAATGGACTTGCGCTTTCTTGTTTTCAGCTTCACGATCACCCATCCATGCCCACCCCCTCTTGTCCCGCCCTCTTTGCCCCTAGCCACCTCACGATGACATATATGCTATTCCTAATGCCCATATTTGGAAAAAGATTGATAAATTGTTGAAATTATTCATTTTCGCCAAAAAAATGCATATTAGCCATCACAGATTCTAGGGAAAATGAGTGAAATTTTAATTATTAAAAGTCTGAAGATTTTCTAGATGGTTTATATAATTTCACGTATAAAAATTAAATTTATGTGGGTTGCCGGGGTGGTGACCCCTTCATCCCGATCCATCCATCAGACCCATTTGGCCCTCGCCCTCATGATGGATTGACCAGTAGGCCTAATGCCCTAGCCTATCCAGTAGGACAATAAATTTTAATTAATAATTTAAATTAATATATATTAAAAATTAGTTAATATATCTAAATTAAATCAATTATATTATTTAATTACACTTTAACTATTAACATAATTTGAATAATTTTAAATTATTAATATAATATAATTTAATTGAGTTGAATTAGTAATTTAACTTTAATTGTTTTTTTTAGGTAATCATTTTATTAAAGAATAAAAGAATAGCAGAGCAAATACAGATTAGTTGTAATCATATAACCAAAATAGGCCATCTAATCCAATCTGCCATGCTGTATCCCCCCAACTCTGCATTTCTAGCTTTCATCTGTGCCCAACTATTAATTTGGACTTCTTCGTAGAGCAGAGTCAAAGAGCTTTCTTCGGCCTGAAATATCACCTTATTCCGGTGCAGCCATAATCTCCAAATTTCAATTAGACAGATCATCCTCCACGGTTTCCGAATTCTCTTCTTGGTGGCTAACAACATGTCCCTAGTAATTCACAACCGGATCTGTGTGTAGGATGAATGGCATATCCAACCAAGCGTATATCTTCATCCAATATTGTTGCGTCCATTTACAAGAAGCGAAGAGGTGAGCTGTTGTTCATCGTGCAATTGACAGAGCTTACATAATCTGTTCTGAATATCTGGGATGATTCCTCTTGTTTGCAGATTTACCAGAGTTGGAATTCCATCTTTCAAAAGGCGCCAGGCAAAAGCTGAAGTTTTCAGTGGAGCATAATCTTCCCATAGTGAGAACAACATCGGATCTAGTACGTTTAATACTCTTTTTTATCTTCAGATTAGGTGATAAACTCCTTTAATAGTATATGTATCTCCTCCATCTTGATTCCACACCCATTTATCCTGGGAGTCTTGTGGTATGTGCTCTCCCAATTGTTGCTGTAAGTAGGATAAGGATTCAATTTTGTACTCGAATAGCTCCCTGTGCCATTCCCACTTCCATGTCCATACTCCATCAGATTGATCTAACTTGTGGGAAATTGGCTAAAATTTGTCCAGAGCCGCAGCATATAGTCTTGTGTATCTGTCACATAGTCTGCCATCTCCAAGCCATTTGTCTTCCCATAATAGTGTGGATGAGCCATCCCCTACCTGTCTCTGGAGGCTTCTGTTGAACCATTCTTCTAGCTGCATAAGTCAACATTTGTTTCCACCATGTAGTTGTTCTTGACAAAGATAGTCTGCCAGATCCTTCAAATTATATTGCTCTTGATATACTCCCATATTTATATTCCAAAAGTTCTGTCCAGCAACCCTGATGACATGTTAATAGTCTCCAGCCCCATTTCAACAATAGAGCTTCAGTAAAGGATTGTAGTTCTAGAATTCCTAAGCCTCAATTTTTCTTTGTCTGAGTAACTTGGTCCAATGATATCCAAGCCACCTTCCGTGCTTCTTCATGTCCTCCCCATAGGAACTGACGCTGTAGTTGTTCCAAATTTTTTAAGACCACCTTTGGCGCTTTAAACATTGAGAAATAATAGGCTGGCAGGTGTGTTAGAGCTGCTTTGATCATCAGTAGCCTACCACCAAAAGAAATATGTCTAGTGCCCCATTATTGTAGCCTGTTCTTGACAGTAAGCAGGACTAGATTCCATAGGCCTCTGCGCTGATGATTACCACCTAATGGAAGGCTAAGATATTTCGTAGGCAGGCTGTCTAGTTGGCAATAGAGAGATGTAGCGTCCCTGTTTGATTCTGCCAGAGACATGTTTAATGTGTATAATTTACCCTTATGAAAGTTTACCCGAAGGCCAGAGACTGCTTCAAACCAGTGCAGGATGTTCCTAGTTGTTGTAGTGTCCAGATCACTGCTGTTACCCAGAATTATAGTGTCATCAGCATATTGTAAAGTGGAGAACTGAACTAGACCTGAGCAGAAGCCTGTATAAAGTTCAAGCTCTCTTACTTTTTTGAAGAATAAGTTTATCCCTTCTGCTGCTATAAGAAACAGATACGGAGATAGAGGATCTCCCTGCCTTAGGCCCCTGTGAGGGAGGAGTTGATGTGTTGGTGAGCCCTTGATGAGTATTGAGATAGACACCGTGCTGATGCAGGCATTAATCCACCCCTGAACTTCAGGGTAAATCCCATTTCTATCATCATATTCATAATAAAAGACCACTTCAATGAATCGAATGCTTTGTGAAAGTCTACCTTGAGCAATGTGCATTTCTGCCTTGTTTTCTTTGCCAAGTCAATAATTTCATTCGCACATAGGACATTGTCTCCAATATGCCTGCCTTTGATAAAGCCTGACTGAGTTGAAGAGATGATAGAAGGGATTACCGTACTTAATCTGATAGAGAGAAGTTTTACCAGGATCTTGTAGGCACTGTTAATCAAAGAGATTGGCCTGTAGTCATTTGGATCCCTACTAACTGCCCCTTTTGGCTGCAGAGCAATGAAGGAGCAGTTAAGGCCTAGAGACAGTCGAGATGTAAAGTAGAAAGATTGAATAAACTGTATTATATCCTTCTTGAGGATGTGCCAAAATCGGTGGATGAAGTTGAAGTTATATCCATCAGGTCCTGGGCTTTTTGAGCCTTTGCAACTCATGACAGCAGCATAGATTTCTTCCACTGTAAATTCTGCCTCTAATGCTTTGTTTCAGACACTGAAACTTTTTGTGAGCCTATAAAATCCATTGGAATGTGTCCATTATCTGTCTCAATTTTGAAAAGGGATTCATAATATTCCTTGAAGTGAGTTTTCACCCTCTGGACGCCATCCACCCACTCTCCACTAATTTGGACCCCTTGTATGCCAGTTCTTATTCTGTTTTTGTTGACATAGGAGTGGAAATATTTGGAGTTTACATCTCCTAATTTAAGCCACTTGTGTCTTGATTGCTGATATGTTTTTGCAGCTTGTTTTTTTAGCAGTATCAGTAGTTTATCCCAAAAGCATTTTCTTGTCTGTGCTTCCATAATAGAAAGTGGTCTTGTGTTGAGAGTGGTATCTAGGATAGCCATGTTCTCTTCAGTTTGCTTGATCTCGATATGCACATAGCCATATACTTCCTTGTTCCACTGTTTCAGAGAAGAGTTTAGTCTTCTCATATTTTCTTTTAATACATAGCCTTCATCTTCCTGTATTTGTAAGTTGCTCCATGCGGATTCCACTAGTTGTAAATAGCTGCGCTCTGCTAGCCAATCATCATAAACCTTGAATGGAATAGGACCCCATATTTTTTGTATTTAAGAGAATATCAATGGACAGTGGTCTGATATTGTCTTAGGAAATGCCTGCCGTTGCATTTGTGGCCACTCCTGAGACCAATTATCATTGATCAAGATTCGGTCCAGTCTACTTCCCACTCGAGCATCTGGTGTAGTCCAAGTGAATCTATCTCCCAGCAGAGGTAGATCTATTAGCTGAGGTTCATGTATGAAAGCTGCAAAAGCGTTTATTTCTCTGGCAGGAGTTACTGAAGATCCTAGCTTTTCTGATTGATTCAGAATAGAGTTGAAGTCTCCCATGACACAGTAATAAGTAGAAGTTAGAGTTTGAATTTTGACAAGGATGCCTTCCCATAATAGTTTCCTAAGATCAAACGGACAAGGAGAGTAGACAAAGATGATGCAAGTAAGTCTAGCATTAGAGGTCCATTCTCCTTCTATTCCTAAGGCTCCCTGAATTGGCCAGCATCTGTGTAGTTTAATCCTATCATCATGTTTTCTACTCACTTGTCTCATCTCTTTTAATCAGCTTCTCATCATCATTTTTTCTGCTCACTTTAATTGTTAATACACTATAATTTGGCTTACGATTTTTTTTTTAATATAATTCAAATTATTAATTTATTTATAAATCTAAATAATATATTAATATAATTTAATTGAACTTTCATTATTAATGTAATATATTTGATTTTAATTTAAGTTTAATTATTAATAAATTAAGGTTGGAGTATTAATATATATTAATTTAATTTTAGTTTTAATAAACTTTAATTATTTGTATAATTTAATAATTATTAATATAGTTTTATTTAATTCATAATAAATTATATTTTAATTTTAATTGAATTTATTTTAAATTATTAATATATTTTAATTTAATTTGAACTATTAATATCATTTTATTACATTTTAATTATTAATGTAATATATTTTAATTTTAATTTATTTAATTTTAGTAATTAAATAATTTTATTTTAATTATAAATATTGAGATAATAAATTATTTTTACAAATTAATTTATTCTTAATTATTAATAGTTAATATAATTTAATACAATTTTAATCATCAATATAATATTATCCATGTTTAATTAAATTTATTCAAATTTATAATTTTATTTAATTTAATTTGAATATAATTAATTATTAATATTATTTAATCAAAGTTTGAGTATTAATGTATTTTAATTATTAATTTAATTAGTTATTAGTTTAATTATTTCAACTTTTCATTTATAATATAATGAAACTAAACATTGATTATTAGTTTAATAAATTTACGTGGGTTGTAGGATTGTGAACCCCTTGTCCCGGCCCATCCATAGACACCCCAACTCGTCCCACCCTCTTTGCTCTAGCTACCTCACGATGGCATATACGCTATTCCTTGCAGCCCTTGCACAAAAATTCGAAAAGAAAAGAAAAGAAAAGAATAAAGGAAGAAAAGGTGCAGCCCTTGCACAAACATTTTAGTGGCACTCTCTTTAAGTGTAAGGGCTATAGGGTCCTAAATCCCCCACACTGATCAACTGCTACTTCCTCATTAAGATAGGTTTTAGAAAATTACCAAAAACCATATCTTACCTTACCATTCACCATCTAAACAAAGAAATGGCCTCAGAATTTCAACCTAAGGTAAGAATTTCTACCTATCTCTTCTAGTGCTCTCTTTCTCCAATTTAACCAGAGCGACCTAGCCCATGAAAACCTCCTTACTCACCTTTGCACCTTCAAGGAAAATCTTAGAAGAAACCTATCCTCACTTTTACTTGGGAGCTAAAAGGTTTTCATCCAAGCTTGACTTTTTCTTTCCTCTCAATTTTTTTTCTAACCTCCTTATTTCTTACCATGGTCTAGAACCATGCTGGGGTTAAAATTTTCTTTTCTTTTTCTTTTGTTTTCTTTCTTTTCCTTTCTTTTCCTTTCTTTTCTTTCTCTCTCTCTGTTTTCCCAAAAATATAGCAAAATTCAGATGCCTTATGATCATCTTTACAATTTCCTGTGCATAAGGTAAAGAAAATCCCCAAATGGAACCCTAATTCCAAAGTCTCATCCAAAAATCATCTCTCAAATTTGTCATTTCTCACCCCACTACCCAGCATACAAAATTTTTCAATTTACTCCTTCGAAAATTTTGGTTTGCCAAATTCGGACTCCCCAATTTAACATGCCCTAATTTTGCTCTAATCACCACATCTCTCAAATATTTCTAGCCCAATCTCAATCCCATTAATTAAAGCATAATCAACTGAATTTAGTATGGATTCCTTCCCACACTTAGTTGAGACTGCATCTCGTTGTCAATCCCTCCGAAAAAATCCAGAAATGATACACAATAGTGAAAATCCTTAAGATGACTAGAAGGAAAAAAAATCTGTGTAATGTGGTAGGTGAGGGGTGAGGGTGAAATGTTGTTTGGTTTAGGATAAAACCACATTGATAAGAATAAAAGAATGGCTTAGTGTGGAGTTCAAATGCTAAAATGAGGTCAAAATTAGTTTTGGTGTTTGTTTTAGGAAACTGATTTTCAAAGCTATTTGTGGGTAAGAAAAACAGTCCATGGCTATGGTAGTTTCAACTGCAAGACCAGACAAAAGAATAGCGGAAAGCTTACTTTGAATGTAGCCTAGTTTTGCAAAGAACGAAGAAAGGTTGCGATGGAACTGTTTGAGCTTCATAATTTTGGTGCTTTCTCAGCAATACCTGCAAAAGGAGATATGCATCTTACAATTGATCAGAAGAATTATTAGATAACACGGAAAAAATGAACCAAAATCTAATAAAACAAAGAAATAAACAATGGGTTGCCTCCCATTAAGCGTTAGTTTAAACGTCTCAGCTAGATGCCTGTTGTTTTTTATCCTTCATAGATAAGGTCCTAAAGCATCAAAACCATTGTCCTGTCTTCAGGTAGAATGCCCCTGTAAGGTTTCAACTGATGGCCATTGACCTTGAAGGTCTTGTTTGGGTCATGCTAAAAAATGCTTATGGCTCCATGAGGAAACGTTTCTGCTACTGTGTATGGACCTCTCCATCTTGATTGCAGCTTTCCTGGAAATAGCTTGGGCTTATTTTGGTATAGCAAGACTTGATCACCAACTGAGAATTCCTTTCTTGCTATCAACTTGTCATGGATAGCCTTGGTTCTTTCCTTGTAGATTGATGCAACCTCATATGATTCCAGCCTCAGCTCTGCCAGTTCTTGTAGCTGCAGCTTCCTGTTCAACTCTGCTCCCTCAGTGCTCATATTTAGCTACTTTACTGCCCAATAGGCTTGATGTTCCAACAGAACTGGCAAATGACAATTCTTCCCAAAAAACAAATCTGTAAGATGACATGCCTGTGGGTGTTTTATTGGCTATTCTGTAAGCCCATAATGCGTCAGGTAACCTCATACTCCAATCGTTTTTGTTTGGATTCATTGTTTTTGCAATTGCCTTGATCTCTCTGTTAGTTACCTCAGCTTGGCCATTTGTCTGTGGGTGGTAGGAGGTTGGCACCTTATGTCCTACTCCATATTTCTTAAGTAGAGGGGCTACTGTCTTGTTGCAGAAATGGGCCCCATCTATCACTTAGCAGGTGCTTAGGCATACCAAACCTGGAGAAGATCTGTGACCTGAGAAAATGAACTACAACTTTTGATTCATTAGTCTTGGTGGCCAATGCTTCCACCCATTTCGAAACATAATCAACAGCTAAAAGAAAGTATAGATTTCCTTTTGAACTAGGAAAAGGTCCCATGAAATCAATACCCCATACATCATAAATTTCACAGAAAAGGATAGGTGTGTGTGGCATCTCATTTTTTCTAGAAATATTTCCTATTCTTTGACATTTGTCACAAGTTTTAAAATATGCATAGGAATCTCTAAAAATGTGAGGCCAGCAGAAAACCTGAATCCAAGATTTTTCTAGTAGTCCGATTGGGGCCAAAATGGCCTCCACATGCAAAATCATGACAAAATGCAAGAACTGAGGAGATGTCAGAATCACTTAAACACATAGGATGTAGAATCCTCACAATGCTTCCATAAATAAGGATCATCCCACACGTAAGATTTAGATAAAAATCTTAGTCTATCTTTTTGATTTTTCGTGAAGTGGGGAGGAAACTCACCATTTGCATAGAAATTCACAATCTTTGCATACCAGGGTTGAGTTGTGGATATGGAGAATAGCTGCTCATCTGCAAAGAGGCCAAGTGTTTGTTGTTGTGAGCTGGCAGACTCACTTGCAGGTGTGATCCTGCTTAGATGGTCAGTAACAAGATTTTCTGCTCCTTTCTTATCCTTGATCTCAAGGTCAAATTCACTCAACACTAATATCCACCTTATAAGCCCTTGTTTTGAATCCTTCTTTGCCATTAAGTACGTGATAGCTGCATGATCAGAAGAAACAACTTTAGAACCAAGCAAATAAGAACGAAATTTTTCAAGTGCAAAAACAATTGATAGTATTTCTTTCTTAGTTGTAGTTTAATTTTTCTAAGCCACATTTAAGGTCGTAGAGGCATAGTGGATGCTAGCCCTTCTTGTCTTTTGTCCAAGCACATCACCTACTGCAACATCACTTTCATGACACATGATCTCAAAGGGGAATTTCCAGTATAGATATCTTATAACTGGTGCTGTTGTGAGGTGGTTCTTCGGCTCCTTGAATACCTTTTTGTATGACTCATCAAACTCAAAACTAAAATGCTTGTAGAATCCTACATGGCCTATGAAAGATCTTACTTCCTTGAGGTTAGTAGGATAAGGAACAGATTTTATAACCTTTATCTTGGATTAATCTACTTCTATCACTCTAGCAGAAACTACATGACCTAAAATGATGCCTTGTACTACAATGAAATGACATTTTTCAAAATTAAGTACAAGATTAGTCTCAATGCATCTTTTTAGGACTAAGGACAAATGGTTCAAACATGAATCAAAATCATTACCATGCACTGTAAAGTCATCCACGAAAACCTCAATAAAATTCTCAACATACTCAGAAAAAATACTTATCATTCATCGTTGGAAAGTAACTGGAGCATTGCATAAACCAAAAGGCATTCTTCTATATGCAAAGGTGCCAAATGGACAAGTAAAGGTGGTCTTCTCTTGATCCTCTGGATGAATGGTCACCTAAAAGTAACCTGAATAACCATCAAGGAAACAATAGTAAGTTCTATTAGCAAGTCGTTCAAGGATCTGATCAATAAAAGGTAAAGGGAGATGATCTTTTCTAGTCACTACATTCAACTTCCTGTAATCTGTACACACTCTCCAACATGTTTGATGTTCTGTGGGAACAAGCTCTCCTGCTTTGTTTTCTACAGCTGTGACTTCTCCCTTCTTTGGCACTACCTATGTGGGGATGACCCATTGGCTGTCTGAAATAGGGTAGATCATCCCAACTTGATAAAGTTTCATCACATCTTTCTTCACAACTTCCATCATGGGGTGATTGAGTCTTCTTTGAGGTTGCTTGACTGTTGCTGCTCCATCTTCCAGGAGGATTCTGTCCTGACAGATTGTAGGACTAATGCCTTTGATATTAGCTATAGTCCAGCCAATAGCTGTTTGATTTTCCTTAAAAATAGACAGTAACTTCTCCCTCTGCAACTTGGTCAGTTTGTTAGAGATGATTATAGGTAGTGTATCATTGTTTACCAAACAATCATGCCTGAGGTGATCAAGGAGAGGTTTTAAGTCTACCTATGGAGCCTTGAGTATCGAGGGAACGAGCTTATCTACTGGTAGCTCCAAAGGACAAATTCTCCTTGCATAGACTGTAGCTGGAAGTTTCTCCTGATGAGCCACCTGTTCCTGCATATTAGCTGATACAATACTGAAAGAATCTTGACAAAAAAATGGATTCTATTGATACAGTTTTTAAAGGATCTGCAGATTTCAGTTTCATAGTTTCATCAGTGCATAATTTAGCTAAATCAACCGTGAAGACTTCATAATCTTTTGGTGGATATCTCATTGGCTCATTGATGTTAAAATCCACTTTTTCCCCATCAAATTCCATGGTCAGAGAACTTGTGGAAACATCTATCCCGGTGCTTGCTATCTTGAGGAAGAAGGGCCTTCCTAGCAACACTGGTGCTGAGGTCTTGTCTACCTCCATGTCCAAAACATAAAAGTCAGCAGGAAAAATCAAGAAATCAACCCTGACAAGCACATCTTTAACTAAACCTTTAGGAAATGCAATGGATCTGTCTGCTAGTTGAATAACCACTCTGGTTTCTTGCAATGGTCCTAAGCCCAATAAATCATAAAGTGCAGCAGGCATGACATTGATTAAAGCTCCTAAGTCTAGCATGGCTCTGGCTATTTTTACCTCTCCTATGGTGCAAGGTATTGTGAACATACCTGGATCA
>JAOWBN010033783.1:0-10204 GCA_028565015.1 Pinguicula moranensis | reverse complement strand
AACACGAAAACTGAAGAAAGATAAATGCGTCTAAAAATGGTATTTATGCAACATGATAGGAAAAGAAGTGCAACTTAATATATTAGCAATGGTAAGTCTGTCAGTACCTCTTTATTTGTCTCGGAAGCTTCAGAGATGCAAAGTGACTGGGAAGGACCTAGCTTAAAAGGCTGGAATGCAGATCAAAAAGAAAAAATGAACTAATACAACAAATACAAAGGCAGATTAAAAAATAAGAATATTTGATACAAAACTTACACTGTTAATCATTTAAAGAAAAACTTCAGTTGCAATGCATTTCGGTGATGCAGAATCAATGAATTGCTATTTCATTGAAGTGATGATGCTTCTGGCTGAATTATTCATAAGAAAAATAATACAAGGAGAAAGCATTCCAAAATCAACTCATAAAATCAGAAATCTGGCAACATTGTTACTTTAACTGTCACTATGCCATAAAAAGTTTCTTCCACCTACTCTTGTTTCTTTTATTTCTAAACTACTAAAGGAGTATAGATAAAAATAAAGCAACTCTTTTTCACTTCTTGTGCGCTTGGAATTCTACTTCAAAAGGT
This sequence comes from Pinguicula moranensis, assembly GCA_028565015.1. Classification (NCBI taxonomy): domain Eukaryota; kingdom Viridiplantae; phylum Streptophyta; class Magnoliopsida; order Lamiales; family Lentibulariaceae; genus Pinguicula; species Pinguicula moranensis. The sequence continues at coordinate 9,629 of JAOWBN010033783.1, read as the reverse complement.
AAACAAAAAAAATCAGATGATCAAGTATCTCTCTTAACCGCAAGTCCAGCATTCCTATAGCGATTCAATTTAAGTAGAAACCAAAACGAAACACGAAAGGAGAAGTGACAGTTTCCAACTAAGCATCAACATCAAAGATTAAACAAGCACAACCACACCAACCACACCACTGTCAGCGGCCAGCGGGAAGACGGGATGAGGATGGCGAAGGCTGGACTTTGGACTGGAGCGTGAAGGTTGGGCTGGGCTGGAGCGTCAACGGAATAGAAAAGCGAAGTGCAAACGGTGAGAATTGAGAAGGAATCGAAATTCAAAACCCTACGGCCTACGTGAACTGAAGTTATCAGATCTGAAATTCTGATCTGAGTTGTTACTTGTGAAGTTGTGAGGTAGGGATTTGGAAAAATGGCAAGGGAGGGAAAACGCAAGTCACATACGTGGTCGTGATTCGTGAATGGTGAAGTTGAACTGAAGTCGCTAGTCTACAAAAACCCACATTTAGTAACGGCTGGGCGGGCCACCCGCGTCCGCCATGCCACGAAAATGGGCGGACAAAGTCCAACCATTTTCATTCTTGAATCCGTCACCGCCCGTTATTCAACAGGCAGTGCATACCCGCAGCCCGTTTAAAACGGGCGACGGCGGACTGTCCCCATTTGGCCCGGCCCGTATGCCTAGCACTAACCCCCATATCATGCCAAAAATCCAAACAGAATCCCAACTCCCCTGAAATATCCAATACACCCCCGAAATCTGGCCAAACACGCAACACAACCCACAAAAAGCCAGAAACCACATAACAACACCGACAATTTTCCAAAATGCGTGATACATCCCAAAAATAACTACAAACCACAAAATAGCCCCGCTTCTCTTAGAAAATTGCAGATACACCCCACAAATCGCAAAAACTCCTCTATCAGCCCAACAATTTTGAATCCTCCATTTTTTGCTCCTGGGTGTTTTGATGTGGCATCGTCTATTGCATATTCAGTTCGAGATCCGTCTAGTAAGACTTCTGAGTCATGGCTTTTTGATTGTGGAGCGACAAACATTATGACCAATGAAATGTCTGATCTTATCACAACCACAATTCCCCGGAACGCTCGTATTTAGACAGCTAATGGAGGCATGACATCAGTAGCTGTCATTGGCACAATTGAGATATCTCCAACTATTAAATTAGCAAATTGTTTATATGTCCCTTCATTATCCTACAAGTTGCTATCTATTAGTTATGTCACAAAAGAACTCAATTGTATTGCTCTCATGTACTTGTCTATTGTAGGATATCCGGATGAGAGAGATCATTGTGCATGGCACTTAACCCTGAGGCTTGTACTATGCTGATGAAGTAGCTCGATAGGAGACCACAATACTGGCTCACGGGATGGTTGACCGAAAAGTACGGCTATGGCATCGCTATTTGGAGTATCCTTCAACTGGTTATCTCAAACTCCTATTTCCCTAGTTCTTTAAACAGCCGGGTACTTTTTACAGTGAAACTTATTACTTAGCTAAAATCCATTGGCAGTCGTACTCATTAAATAATAGTCGTATTGAGATTATTTTTTCCATTGTGCATTCTAATGTGTGGGGCCCTACCCCAGATTACATAAATAGACCATTTCGGTATTTTTTTTTCCTGTTTATTTACTATTGCATAAATCTGAATTTTCCCAAAAATTTAGTGCTTTCTATACTAGGATTGAAAACCAATTTAAGAAAAGAAAAAAAAATCCAAATCCTTCTATCAGATTGGGGGGGGGGGGGATATGTGAATCAAGCTATGACATGATTCTTTCTAAAAAAAATGTCTTATCTATCAGACCATCTTTTCTTACACACCACGACAAAATGGGGTAGCCAAACGAAAAAACAGGGTTATCCTCGAAATCACTCAAGCCCTTCTGATTTTATCAAAAGTCCCTAGAATATTCTACCAGAAGCAGTCACTACGGCAATATATTTTCTCAATAGATTACCCACGAAGATCCTCAAGCTCAAAACTTCACTACAAACCCAATCCAAACATACTTCAGTTCAATTTGCACTAGTTCTACCTCCCTGTGTCTTTGGATGCTCAGTGTTTGTTCATATTCCTTGAGCCAACCGTACTAAGCTTGAGCCCTGTGCAGTCAAATGTATCTTCATTGTCTATGAATTAATAAAAAGGTGTACATGTGTCTTTACCCAGTCACTAGATACATGTATACAACAACGGATTGTGATTTTCTAGAAACTGAGTACAATTATGACCCCCAATCCAGTGATGAGTGGGAGAGTTATGAGGGATTCTCTGAATTGGTTGCTTAGCCCAACTTGCTTGCCTGACACTGTCCCAACAGAGTTAGCTAGAGTCACCAATGAGCCTGCCACTAAAAACATATATCAAGACCCCATGACAGTAGACCACGTATCACCTCATTTGTCCGGTGATCCTGAGGTAAGTTATTCTGAATCGGAGGTGCATTCTGAGAATACTTCGACTACGGTTTACTCTGATCTTGAAAATGTAACTCCAAAAGCAGGGTCAAGTGAGACAAAGGGCCGACATGTGTTACCTCCTCGAAGCACCAAAGGTGTTCCTCCAAGAGACACATACCTAAATATGAGTTACAGACATTTAAATGCCGCATGGCCACTTTGTTCAGGGGGGAGTACTGAATCAGTGGCCATACCCAAAACAGTTCAGGAGGCCAAACAAAGCAGAAAGTGTCAACAGGAAATGGAGGATGAAATGATGGTCCTAAAAAAGAATGACATATGGGAGAAATGCAAGCTGCCAACTAGCAAATGACCAGTCGGGTGCAGATGAGTATTTACGGTGAAACACAAGGCAGATGGCACAGTGAAACAACACAAAGCTAGGTTGGTAACAAAGGGATATACTCGGGCGTATAGGATCGACTACTCTAAGACGTTCTCTCTAGTGGAGAAAATCTATACTATTTGGTTATTATTCCCTTTTGCTGCAAACCTAGACTAGTTGCTTCACCAGTTTGATGTTAAAAATGCGTTTCTTCATGGAGACATCAAGGATGAGGTATATATGGTAGCCCAGCCTGGGTTCTTTAGGACATTCCAGGATGATGAGGTATGTAGGTTATAAAAGGCACTATATGGTCTAAAACCATTACCGCGAGCATGGTCCGGGCGGTTCACCTCGATCATGAAAACATGCATGTACAGGCAGAGCAATTCTAATCACACCTTGTTCCGAAAGAAGAAGGGAAAACTGATGACATGTTTGATCACTTATATTGATGATATAATAATCATGAAAATGATACAGCGGAGATAGCAGAACTTTGAAAGAACCTATTCGAAGAATTTGTGATGAAATACCTAGGGGAACTAAACTATTTCCTCGGCATTGAAGTTCTACGGTCAAGAAGGGGAATATTTATCTTGCAGAGAAAATATGTACTTGATCTCATAGCAGAAACTAGATTGTTTGACTGCAAGTCAACTGACACATCGGTCGACAAGATGCAAAATTTAAAACTTGGTCAAGTAATTGATCTATCTAGTTCATACCAGACCTGATATAGCCTATGTTGTAAGGGTTATCAGCCAGTTAATGCACATACCCAAGGTCGAACACATGGAAGCAACACTGGGGATTGTTTGCTATCTGAAGGAAGGAAGAGGGATTATGTTCAGAAGGAATGGTTATATAGAAATACAAGGTTACATTGGGCAGGTAACTCGATAGATCAAAAATCAACTGTCAGGTATTTCATCTAGCAGGGGGAATCCGGTAACCAGGAAGAGCCAGAAGAAAAAAGTATTAGCATTTTCGAGTGCTGAAGTAAAGTTTTGAGGAGTAGCCTAGGGGCTAGCTTTGATCCTATGGTTTGGAAAGCTATTGGTTGAGATAGGATACCCTACTCGGAGCACGTGCCAACTAAAGTGTCATAGTCGAACTACAATTAATATCTCTGAAAAACCTGTACAACATGACCAAACCAAACACGTGTTGGTTGATAGACACTTCAACAAAGAGAAACTGAAAGATAGAATTATCAGCATTCTATTTGTTCGGTTAGAAGACCAACGACATCTTGACGAAAGCAGTTTTGAGTCACGTGTTAAGTAAGTTAGGAATTATAGGTTGTATAATTCAATTTGAGGGAGAGTTTTAATCTTAGGATCTAGATAAGGAAAGATTGTGGATAAAATTATAAAAGGAAAGGATCAATTATCTCCACATATCCTTTCTTATACTATAATTGGTTAGTCTATAAAAGTGTAAACAACACAAAGAACAAATTCATACCAATAGAAACAATTGAATTTGTTCGAAATTCGAATCTGACTTAACTAACACACTTAATACACGGTTAGTAAACTTCTTGTATAGATTTAAAAAATAAAAATAAAAGCAGTAAATTGAAGATATGACTAAGGCCCGTGGTTCACCGAAAATTTCTTTCCGACTATCTCCACGTTGAGCTCCAAATGGATGCTCACGGTGCTTATATTGATATTTCACCAAATAATGACAAAGTTATCCACAATATACCACACTCGAACAACAAATACACCTCAAACAGATCTAAAAGCACCAGCAAACAATCTTGCCGGAGAAGAATGACTAATAGTCACTAGATCTAACGATTCCACCGAATAAATCCGTCGGAATGCAATAACAGAAGCCGAAAACGAGAAGTTCACCTCGAAACTCTTGGAGAGAGTCGAGAGGTTTTCTGCCGGAGATAGAAAGTCAAGAGTGAATAAATTACACTTTTCGACACCTTTTTGTTTATATATTTCTTCGACGTTGCACCTCAGTCATGGATCCCATTCTGATCAGATGGTAAAGTTGCAATTGATTTTATACCGCACGATCAACACGCACGTTCAATGATCCAGATCATCCCGCAGCACCGCTTGATGTCGAACGTCGGATGAAGACAGTAAAAGAACGACTGGGATCATAAGTGCTCTGATCGAGTAACTTACAAGTTTAGAACCGCTGGATCATTCTCCAAATACACGGTCTAGTTAACTTCACCATTATCAAGGCCATTACTCAAGTAACCGTTAGATCAGATAATGACCAATGGTCCCGATCCATTCATGACATAAATGCGGATTATGAATTTCAGCCATCAGATCCTTAAAATGAACACCCAAGATTTTGCCACGTATCTTAACCAAATGCATAAGATTAAATAACAATGAATGGTTGTGATCACTTCAGTAAGGGCATACTAGTAACTTCATATTTCACAATTTCGATATCAAATCCTCAATTTGATACCACCAGCCATCTAAATCCGACCCATCTTAAGGCTGAGGAACCTTCCCCTCGACAAACTTCCAGCACCTCTGTGCTCTCAGAGAAATGCGGACAGCGCCCACCCACCCACCTCATCGTAATTGGTATTGCCACACAAAACTATCGGAGTGATGCGGCTGCTTGGGTGAATGAAAAGCGGACTCTGTTTAACAACACCGTCCGGCAAAGCGACTTTCTTGTCCTTAGAATCGCTCCCCATCAGGACGACTTGTGGGTTAACGATCTTCACGGTGATTCAGAGAGGAATAACTTCGATACCACAATGAAACTTGGAGTGAGTTCTTTGTGCGGAAGCTTTTCTCGAATTGAATCTGCCACGAATGACATCTCTTTGTACCAATTACAACTCATAGCCCCAAGTGTCTATGTACTTGCCATTCTACCCCTGTACATATTATTAGAGTATAAAGCAGAATAAAATATATTTCTAAATTCTAGAGGTATATATATACATGATGTCTCAATACTAATTGTTCCGTCTTTTTTACTCTTAAAATGCAAATTAAATTATTTTAACAACAAATACTATTTCTTTCTATTCTATTTTTTAGCACTTCCAGCAAACATTGGGACATTCTCTTAACTTTTTTCTCCTCATGTTGAGGGACTTCGAATTGCTTAAAAACACATTCTGCATTATGCACACTCACGGGATTTACCTTTAGAAATTTCACCTATAAAATTTTGCATCATTAAGGTATCAAACCCTCGACTTTAGCCGAACAGCTAGGTGCAGCTCTATTACTTAACCTAAAAAAATTTGATATTTTTTTCCCTAATCTGAGTACCTTCCTTAACAAAGATTAAAAATAAATTCATAATACTGCTAGATGACCAGGTCCAAGTGGATTCGGACACGGATGTGCGTGGACTAACATACAACGTGAATGCAAACTATTTTCATAAAAAAACTTACTACCAAATCTAGCATCATATAATTTTATAACTTAGTGTATCTTAATTTATTTGATCAATTGATAACTACTCCAGTAGAATAGTTTTTAAATGAAGTAGTGCTTTAATAAAAGGAGTTTCCCATTATGGCTGGGAAGCCTTGACATATGGCTGTTATCCTAGCCTCATATAGGGTAATCCCCATTTTTCAAGTCTAAGTTTTCCTATTACATCCCTTGGAAGGTTTGCAGAAGAATGAAATCTTTCGGTTGTTCCGGCAGATCCTTGTTTTGCGAAAAAGTCTGCGATGCTATTGCCTTCCCGGAATTGGTGGCTTACTTGAATTCGCAATCCTGTTTTTACCTCTTTGAAATCTTCCCAAAAGTCCCATAAGTACCACGGGTGACACGAGTTTTCCTTGATCCAGCCTGCGAGGAGGAGGGAATCTGTTTCCAAAATGATGTTATGCCATCCTTCTTCCTTGCATATGCGCAGCCCTGCAGTAGCTGCTCTCAACTCCGCTCCATTGTTTGTGTCATGCCCCAATGATTTTGAGAAAGCAGCAAGGCAAACTCCAGCATCATCTCTAATGATCCCTCCTGCGCCTGAAGGTCCCGGGTTGCCCAAACTGCTGCCATCAGTGTTGAGTTTTACCCATCCTGGAGGCGGTTTTTTCCATTGCACTATCCTGGCTCGCCGGGGCTTTCTTCTTTTGACTTGAATGTCGAGTTGGTTCAGCAGGGAGTTGTCTTGTTCCTGCAGTTTAAAGACCAAGTTAGAAGAGTCTGCAACAGTTTTAATCATTCTGCGTACCTCCATCCATGCTTGCTGCGCATTCTTAATTAACATATCTTAATGCATTAAACATCTTGATGTTAATTAAAACAAATGAAATAAAAAAAAATCTTACACATAAATTCTGGACATTCTAGCAATTGCAATTTTTATCTTGACAATAGTACAGAAAGAGCAATTGCAAAGCTTTTGACTTGTTAATCTCTGATGAGAAGGCCCATATCCAAAAGCAAAGTGAAAACAGAACTTTGAAGCCCAACATGAAGCCCAACATGAAGCCCAATGTGAAGCACTAGAGGCTAAAACTGTGCCAATTCCCACAACAGACCCATTTATCACTCTATCTCCACGACGACGACGGCGCATTCTTCCACCGGGAAACGTGCTACACTCAAATTCAGCCGCGCACGGAGTGCACCGCGTTTGTTGGTTACTGTTCGGAGATTCAATTCTAAATCCTGCTGGGAAATAGAATCCGTTAGGTCTGATTATGGAAGCAGAAGGGATTGTTAGGTCTCGAAGATGGGGCTATTTCAGGATCATTACAGGCACTATAGCTGGTGGTATGCTTGGGTTCTACTTCATGCACCGCGCCGACCTCAAGTACAAGGTCTTTTCCCCCCTCTGATATTCATTTTTAGATGATTCGTTTTCTGGGTGATGTTGGATTCTTTTTGTGCTTGTTGCTGAACCTTGATAAGCGTTGTGTTTGTGCAGGAAATGTGGAATGAGAGATTGAAGAAGTACGAGGATGAGAAGAAAAGAAGGGAGAATCAAGAGGGATCTACTGAGATTCAAGAATCAAACTAAAGTTTCCTCCTTTTTTTCCCCTGAACTTAGAGAGAAAGATGGTCTTCTTTAGTTGATGTCATTTGAAGGGCATGTTTCCAGTTTTTGTTGGTTAAGTTGTTCATAATCGAAGCATACATCTGTGTACTGGGAAAAGTTCCTGCTGAAAATATGCAAGCTATTCAACTCAACATGTAGTTTTTTCTGTGTAGTGTTGACTGTTTGATAAAGCATACATCAGACATAGCAAATCTATGCATCTTGCGAAATCAAATGAGTTCAGTATGGTTTTTCTTATTACTGAATGCATCAGCATCAGCAATTAAACATACCCCTTATTAGCCTTGTCCCTGTACATTTAGATGGTTCTTGGATTGCATCTCGTAATGCGGTAATGGGAATTTTCTATCTACACTCATATTCAAATCCATGGTAATTGAGAGCAATGCTCATCCTTAGAACAAGTTTCAAATGGATGGATGATAATAAAGACATTGAACACAAGATGTAAAGTCATTTCAGTACTTCCTAAAGGTTTATCTAGAAAGAATACTACTTGCTAACGATGATACATAGTGAAGAAGCCGAAGTAAGAAAAAGATAGGAGAATAAGTTTTTTCATGCAAGGCATCGACACCGCCCCAGAATGCGGTGTCATCTGGTGATCCTTCATCACATCCACCATCAATCTTTCCCCATTTTTGCATCGATCTTGATCGCCGCTGGCGAAATAAGCCGGTCCCGGCCGGTCAAGAACCACGACGGTGTTTCCGTCGTCGAAAACCTTGATCGGGGCTGTGGAGTTGCAGTGGTAGTATCCAGTTTTTTCGACTACCAGCACGGAGTCGTTAGTGTAATGAAAACCTGCATAACAGGGGAAAATAACATTACATGTATACATATACATATTATATGGATACAAGTTCATCTTACGTAGGGAATCTCCGACGTGGAATCTCTTGCTTGATGCCCAGTGCGAGTACATTTCAGTCTCGTTTGGCCCTGGGAGCCGCCATCCACCGCTGCCGCTGCCAACCTCGAACTCCTCCGCCGCGGCCACTGCGAAACACGCAATTGTAAGGGAGATGAAGAATCCCATGCTTGGATGTTTCATAAATCTCATTCTCTGGATATGATTGATGTATGGCAGTTTTCCAGTTCTCATTGAATTAAATAGTTGGAGATTGCAGTTTGATTTTTCAAAATTTGAGCGAGGTGGTGGAGCGTGGTGGTTATTGGCGGTTAAAGAGTATTGGCAAAATCAGTACAGGTACTTGATTGGATCAAAGGCAAATGCGTGGTCTTGTATAACTGCACACAATTCACCACAGGAGCACAACCATTGAAGACTGGCTACGAGTCCCACGGCATTCCTGCAAACTCATCCTCAAAAGTTGGCCAAGGCTTGGAAGCTAATGGATCATAGCGCGTGCGAGTCTAATTGTCTTAGTTTTTGTTTACGGATGGATGTAGGGAACTAGGGACCCAACCCATCACAACCCAGAATTTACCTATAGAACAGAGGTGAAAACAGGGGAGATGCTAGCCCATCTCTAGTGAATGGGGGTGGAAATGGGAAAATGATATAGCGTACGAATTTTTAGCAATAAATTCATAAGAATGGTGGGCCAGGGTAGATTTAGGGGGCCGGGAGGGGTCCCAAAATTTTTTGGATGCCTTTAAATATATTTGGGCAAAAAAATAAATAAATATGCTTAGAATTTTTTTTAAATGTATTTGAGCCCAATTTTAGTAATGTTTTATTCAAATAATGTATTTGAATAAAAAAAAATTAAATATGCTAGTACAAAACACTATTTATTCTCAAAAAAAATTGGGGGCC
>JAOWBN010033761.1:0-10207 GCA_028565015.1 Pinguicula moranensis | reverse complement strand
GTCAACAGCACTTTTGACACCACTAAACGGGATTTACTCAAGGCGGATCCGCTGCCATCCGTGGAGACGGCATACGCCTCCTTTCATCATGAATCTACCCGGCTTCAGATCCTGAATCCAGGACATCACAGCGGCAGCAATCCAACGAATGGAGTGGGGAGCGGATACTCAGCTAAATTTTGGCAGAAATAGTGCGCAATGATACTAGATCATCATCCCGAATACCGGCAGTGGACAAAACCAAATTATGGTGCAAAGATTGTAAAAGGAGCGGCCATACCATGGAGAGATGTTTTAAGAAAATCGATTTCCCTAAATGGTACTTCAAGCATAAGAATTGTCATCCCGGAGGAGCAGCCGCCACCGTGGGAAGTCCGGAGACCTCAACCAGCGGCGGTAGCCAGCTCCAGCCAGCGAGAATCAGCGTCATGCTCTGCAAACGGGAACCTCTCTTTTCAACTGGTCGACTAACCAGGTAGCGAGTTTGAGAAGAAATTCTTCTCAAACCCTACTAAAATGAAAAACCAATTATGTCCTTGGATGCTTTCATTTTTTGCAGATCAGTCCTCAGAAAAATCTGATATTATGATACGGCCCCTTAAATTTGATGGGTGTACAACTTCAACCCCGGAAAAGAGGAAATTACAAAACAGTCACCGAACAATCCAAGTTTTTCAAAACAGTCTCTCCAAACTTCAAAAATTCCAAAACAGCATCTTATTTTTCGGAAATTACAATGTCAGCCCACATCGTCTTCCAAATCTCCAAAGACCACCAATCCAATATTACAGAAATACCCTCAAGTCCATAATGATCAATATTTTTTACCTGGGTGTCTCGATACAACTATTCATTCCACAGCTCATTCAATTTCAGCTGCACAAATTTCTCTTGAGTCCCGCAGGATCTTTGACTGTGGTGCTATAGATACGATGACTAATGATGCTACGGATATTGTCCACGCTTAGTCCCAAATAAAAAGCTAATACACACTGCTAATGGTGGTGTATCCTCTGTCACAAGAGTTGGAACAATTCAGCTTTCACCTAAATTGACATTGTCCAATTGTTTATATGTCCCGTCGCATTTGTGCAAATTATTATCAGTCATCCATGTGTCTCAGGAATTAAATTGTTGGGTATTGATTTATCCTTAATTTTGTCTATTACAGGACCTTCGGACCAGGGGGATTATTGGACATTGCACTGAATAATGCGGGTTGTACTTTGTTGATGAAGTCACTCAACTAGGATCTGCTATGTTGTCTCGTGGCACAGTGGATCAGAATCGATGGCTATGGCATCGTTGATTGGGACATCCGTCACTTGGTCATATGAAGCTTTTAGTTCCGCACTTATGTTTCAAAACAGATCAGTTTATTTGCAACACCTGCTATCTGGCAAAAACACATCAAAATTCGTATTTATCAAATAAAACCAGAGCTACTTCCATATTTTCTTTGGTACATTCTGATTTATGGGGTCCTGCTCCGGGAACGATATCAAGGATTTTTTGATATTTTTAATTATTTATTGATGATTGCACTCGAATGACCTGGGTTTATTTCCCGAGAAATAAGTCTGAGGTGTTTTCCTAATTTGTTGAATTCCACACCATGATTTGAACTCAGTTCAAACAAACAATTCGTGTGTTACGCTCCGACAATGGTGAGGAGTATGTAAACCAATCCATGATACAGTTTGCTCAAACTCATGGCCTGGTCCATCAAACTACATGCTCTCATACACTACAACAGAATGGTGTGGCATAAAGAAAGAACAGACTAATCCTGGAGATTATTCGTGCTCTCATTATTGACTCACAAGTTCCCAAGACTTTCTGGATCGAAGCTATAGCCACTGCTGTCTATCTCATCAACAAACTGCCGACAAAAATACTTGACCTTACAACTCCAATTCAAATGATGGCAACATTTGTTGAGGTACCATTTGCTTTGACTTTGTCACCTAAAATTTTGACTGCACTATCTATGTCTATATTCACAAGACAGAACGGACAAAATTGGATCTATGTTCTCTGAAGTGTGTTTGTGGGGTATGGTATAAATAAGAAGGGATACTTGTGCTTTCATCTCGGAATTGGTCGAATGTTTACTACGATGGACTGCAATTTTGTTGAGTCGGAGTTCTTCTATCATGATCCGTCCAGTGGACAGGGGGAGACAGTCCACTCAACTGATCCACTGTCATGGCTCATTACTACTCTGATTGATCTCTCACCACATAGTCAGTCTTTGACTTCTTCTGATCCTTCACCCAGTACTCCGACCTTTGAGACCATAGTACTAGAGGCACATGGACAGCCTGAGTGGAAACAAGCTATGGGAAGTGAAATGACAGCTTTAATAAAAAATGGAACATGGGATAAATGCATACTCCCAAAAGGAAAAAATGGTAGGATGCAGATGGATATTTAACATCAAACGTAGGGCTGATGGAACAATTGAAAGATATAAAGCTTGACTAGTTGCAAAAAGGATACACCCAGACATACAGAATTGACTACTCAAAAACTTTTTCACCTGTAGCTAAAATTGACACTATTCGAGTGTTATTCTCAGTTGTAGCTAATCAGGACTGGCCATTGGATCAATTTGATGTTTAGAATGCATTCCAACATGGAGACCTTAAGGAAGAAGTCTATATGGAACCACCCCCAGGATTCTCACAGGAATTTCAAGAAGGAGAAGCTTGCCGATTGAGGAAAGCTCTGTGTGGATTAAAACAATCTCCTAGAGCATGGTTTTGGAGGTTTACAATGGTCATGAGAAAATATGGGTACAAACAAAGCAATTCTGATCACACATTGTTCCTGAAAAATAAAGGGAAGTTTATCGCGTGCCTGATTATTTATGTAGATGATGTAGTTATAACAGGAAATGACAAAGAGGAAATGGCGACTCTTCGGACAAATTTATTTCAAGAATTTAAAATGAAAGACTTGGAAAAGTTGAAATACTTCTTGGGGATAGAAGTTCTGAGGTCACAACATGGGATCTTTATCTCATAGAGAAAATATATTTTAGATCTATTAGCAGAAATAGGACTAGTTGACTGTCGTCCAAGTGAGTCTCCAATGATGGCAAATCACAAGATGAGAATTATCAAAGGGTTCCCGCCAGCAGGCAAAGAAACATATCAAAGGTTAGTTGGAAAGTTAATTTATCTGTTGCACACTAGACCAGATATTGCTTATTCAGTAGGAGTACTTAGCCAATTCATGCATAATCCACAAGAAGATCATATGGAAGCTGCACTAAGAGTGGTACGATCCCTAAAAGGGACACTAGGCAGGGGACTACTCTTTAAAAGGCATGGTCATCTCGATCTTCAAGTATAACAGATGTCGATTGGGCAGGCAACCAAACTGACAGAAGGTCAACTTCTGGGTATTTTGCACTTGTGGGAGGAAACTTAGTAACTTGGAAAAGCAAGAAATAGAAAGTTGTGTCACTCTCTAGTGCAGAAACTGAGTTCAGAGGCATTGCAAGAGGACTCACAGAGGTACTATGGATAAGAAAGCTGATGAATGAGATTGGTTTTCTGATTACTCAACCTTGTCCATTGATGTGTGACAATAGAGTTGCCATAAGTATTTCTGAAAATCCAGTTCAGCATGATCGAACGAAACATATAGAAATTGACAGACACTTCATAAAAGAAAAAATTGAGGATGGGATCATATGTCTTCCGTTTGTCCGATCAGAAGAACAATTGGCTGATGTATTCACGAAAGCAATAACAGGAAGAGTTTTTCAAGAAGTATTACACAAGTTGGGTATCGTAGATCCAATGACTCAACTTGAGGGGGAGTGTTAGTCAATGCATTAAAGATGAGAGTGCAACGAAATAGTAGAACACATATTTTAAACATTAATTGTGCTCACCTGTATACACTATTACACCTGCACAGATTAGGTAGGTTGGATTGTATCATTGCTATATACCATACTCAATCCAACTCAATAAAATACATTGGAATCAATCTTCTCTATCTAATAGAAGGAACGTATTTCGGTGCTGCTAATTGGATAAAATAAGATAGGTGAAGGATGACCGAGGAAAACATGCCCGTGAATTGCGTATGGGAGGTCACAATTTTCCAACACAAGACCGACAAAAGAAGATGGCACGTCTACCTGATTTATGTAAAGAATATTTGCATTCAGAAGAATGAAAGAACTTTTCCCTACAACAAAATTAATGTGCCACTCATTAACAATACCTAAATGTTAACAAAGCTGTCGTATTCACCTGCGGAGTACAGAGAGAACGCCTCAAGTTTGAAAAGCATCCATCGCACACAATGCTGAGAGGAGCAAAAGCTGTGATCTCCTCCCCATTCTTAGTCTTGTAATGTACTCCTTGAATAGTTCCATTTTCTTCAGCCAATGATGTCACTGTTCCTTGTGCAAGTTTCACACTGTCAGACAAAGGATTAGAGTCATCAGAAGTGAAAAAATGAGTTCTCATGCTATTCGCGGGTTGTATAAACTTAAAAGACTAGAGAAAACGAACTAACAACCCATCTGGCATAATAACTCAACCTAGCATAGACAATGTAAGAATGCATCATATAAAATTTAATGAAGTTTCTAAACAAAGAACTGCTTTACAAGTTGAGAAATAGTACTTGGCAAGTGTTGCTGCCTTTTCTCTCATTTTTTGTATGAAACGGCCGTTATGGAAGCTTCTCCCAGAGATGTCGAGTGAAATTTCTCCAACGGGTAAGATAACTTTGTATTTTTTCCATCGATGTAGAGAGCATAACCAAAAACTCGTTGAGCATCAATATCTCTCAAACAATCTGCAGTCCACATACAACCATAACATCGCATCACAGCCAGCCAACACAAGGTGGGAAATAAACAAGCCAACCTACCTTTGGCAGCTAAGTAAGTGCTGTGGACTACACGTCACATTACTCAATTAGTGCCAAACCTCTAGGCAATAAATTTGACGTAAATAAAGGACTAAACGTTCACCTTCAAGACCTAACTCAATCAATTTCAAATAGCCTCCAGGCTGTAGTAGTTCACCCACAATACGATCTGGCTCTGTTAAGTCCCTTTCGATCACATGGACTCTACGTCCCTCCTGGAATTTGGTCGGATAAATTATGAGTTGTAAGAAAAACGTGTCCAACAGTTGGGGGTCTCACAATATCAATCCAACTTTCTTGACTTAAAGTCATACGGACCCATAAAGGCTATCAGATGAAGAAGCAGTAAAGAAACTCAGAACTTTATGCAACTTTCTACCGTGTTTTCTGACTCGGGCACTGATAGTTTTCTTTCACCCAATTCTTGCACCAATAGAAGAAAATGTTGTTTTTTAGACGTACAAACAGTGATCGATCTAATGAGGAAGTCAAAGAGAGACAAATGAATTGTAGTAAAAAAAATGATTAAAGATTTTAACATCATAAGACAGGCGGCTTGGCAGTTTCTGAAAGTATTAAAATTGAGGAGAGAATCAACTTCTTTACCAGATTTCAGTTTTGTTCTGCTAACACCCACTTTGAATTATTATGTTTCAGGATTAATTATTATAAACAAAAATCCTTGTTCCAGGAAGCTCAAGAAAAACAACGGTAAGGTGTGAAAAGTTTGAGAATATATAAAGAAACCCTAATCCTCCCATATAATTGAACAGATATCCCCCTTTACGCGTAAATTCCATCATTAAACCACGCAATCAAGCATAATTTAGAGAAGGGAAAGAGATCCACATCGAATCTAGAATCCTAACCTTGCCAAGGGTATATGCTAAAGCTGCTCCCGCAACACCTGCGCCGACGATGATTATGTCCGTATCTCCCCCGTCACCTCCGCGTTCGGCCGAGGTACTAATGCCTTCCCCTTCACGGTCTGCATTTGGCCCGTTGGGACTGGGTGTTTTCCTTCGCCAGTTGAACAGGATCACGAACCCCAACAAAGCAGCAATAACCCCGAGAATTAACTGATCGTTCATCATCATTGTTGATTCTTGATTTGTGTAGAAGCTGTGATGAACGAAGGTTGAAAGAAATTCTCTCGGTTTTATCTGTGCCGTTGTGTTGTGTTTCCAATATCTCCGTGTAAAGAGAATTTGCTCGAGTGTAAGTGCTGGCATATTGGACGTTCCACTTTGAATTAATCCAAATTTAATAATTACCCGCCGAACCGAATTAGAGAAAATTAGTCATATACCTTTTAAATATTAGATTTTATATTATTATTTTTTATATTATTTAAATATAAACATTTTAAAACTTCATATTATTTTCTATTTCTCATTTTTTTCACTAATTTTTTGGTATAAGACTTTCGATAATGTGGACTTCCATTATCCTATTTTTATTTCTGAAATACTATTTTGTTTAGGAGTATCAATACAAGTGGGATATATTGGTTACGTTTGATTTGATTTGATTTAGTTTAGGAGTATCAGCACATATTATTTGATGGAGAATCCCTTTATCACAGAAGAAATTAGTCATGGTCTAGTTAACGAATTCCCTTCATTGTTTGATCTTTGAACTGAAATTTTTTTGAAACCTCAAATTTATTTTGTAAGAACTAGACCCAATTTATTCTTATGCAGTCATCAATAAGGAATAAAAAATATCGAAAATGAAAGTAACTAGATTCAAATGCAAGACCCCACACATCAAAATAATCTACGAAGAAAATTTCCTGAGATATAGTGTTATTGGAATGAAATGAATGACGATGTAGCAAGAGATCATGTATTGCACTAAATAAAGTTCTATTGTTTAAAAAATTGGGAAAATAATAGTTTGAGATAACCATGTAAGGGATGCTAGATTCACAACCAAACATGTTAGGTAGCTAGCTAGTGTTATGGTCCTTGACGAGCCACCTAATCCATATAGTATTGTCTCCCGTGCTCAGTATCACGCTCAATAATCGCCCCCGTCTGCATATCATGTAAAAGGCAAAAAGTAGGATGCGAGTGAACAGTACAATTTAGTTCCTTCGTCACATGGCTGATAGATAATAATTTGCAGGACAGAGCATGAACAAATAAACAATTTTTTAATTTTAAGGTAAGGGATAACTCAATTATTCCTGTACTGGTGTCATGCTCTCATTGCAGTTTGAATGCATTTATTCTGAGGGAGCGTATTGGTTATCAAATCAGATCAATCATTTGTCATAGTGTCTGTTGCCCACATAATCAATTAGCCAGCGAGAGTGCTTTAATGAGCCAATTTCGTAGGCTGAATAAGAGATAGGATGCTCAACATCAAAACACCCGGGAGAAAAATACTGGGTTTAATATTGGGGGACATAATGGCTATTTTTTTGAGTTTGGGGGCGTATTGTGTGATAGTGGGAATTCGAAAAATTGGAAGAGATGGGCCATTGTTGTAATTTTCTGAAAATAAATAGACTATTTTGTAATTTTTTGTCTGTGCTGGACTGCTGGGTGCATTTTTGGATTTTTAGATTTTTCGAGGTAGGTTTTGAAAATTCTGGTTTGTGTGGGGCGATTTTCGGATTTTCGGGTTCTTGAGGGATTTAGTCTTGATAGGAAGAAAAAAAAATTGAACTTGGATATTGTTTTGACACGTTAGGTAAGTGAGAGGTTGTTGGGCCATTGCATTGAATAAATTGATAATAGATTGATGAGAGTTTTTCTTGGGACAGGGGAAAGGTTGTTGGGCCGATGCCTTTAATAGATTGATGGTTCTCTGTTTGAGGCTCTCGAATACTCCATCTGTTCCCATCTTTTTAACGCCTGAAATGTGACAACAAGGTTAGAGTATTCGGGATTCAAGAATTCAAAAATATTCAATTTTTCGAATTCCAAAATTTTAAAACTTTTTAGACTTTGGGAGTATAATCCTGAAATGAGAATAATTTTCCGTTCTCGAAAAAAAATTGGGACGATAACGAGAATAACCTATTCTAGTCCCGAAATTCCAAAATTTTTCATGCAAATTTAGAATTTATTCCTAAATTCTCAAACTCCCAAAATTTTCAAAACTTTGGAAATTTTGGGACTTTGGTCCCATGGTTTCTCAGCAAGATTGATTAGATGATGAGGCCACGAATTAAACCTTCGGCTCTGATACAAGGTTAAATGTTGAAGAGAGAAATTTCTTCTTCATTTTTTGCGTGTATTTTTTTTTTTTTTGTATAATTTACATTCGTTAAATCGACAAAGACATATGATATTATGAAGAAGATTGTCCGGTATAAAATCTTCTCCTCTAATTATACTAACATATACGTAAACAATAACTAATCGAGGAATTCTCTATCCGACACGACAGTTTCAAAAAATTATAAACTCTCTGAGACACTTCTATTCTAAAAATAATTATCTTTTAAATATTTGCGTAAAATACCACCCCTTCTAAAAATAAGAAGAAGTAGTAGAAGAAGTAGAGTAGTAAAAAAAGTAGAAGAAATAAAAGAAGTAATAGAAGTAGAAGAAGATTTGCGCAAAACAAGTCCTCAAAATTAACACAAATGGTACCCAACAAGTTGGGCTTGTAGATTAGTCATAAAATCCATCAATCATCACTCATTAAATTATTTAGCAAACAAACCCTAATGATTTAAACGTTCCTACAACTACTAAGCCAAATAACATGGGTTATCTTGTCTAATACTTGGTTTGGTCTAAGTGGTGTTCATGCTTGTACGCTCATCTCAATTGTATTAGACCCGAAGATGATATACAAGTATTTTCTTTACATGTAAATACACATCTTTTTCACTGGACACCGAACCTGATACCTCTCAATTATTAATGAAGAGGCTCCATCACTTGAGCTAATCAGGCTGAATTAAAGACAATTAATGGCTCAAGAAAACAATGGAAGAAGAACTGCAGAAAAACAAAAGAAACTAACTTCTTCGAGTATCATTAGAGGAGCGCTTAAAAAATCACCCCATCTTCAAGTTGTGGCTAATGAGTTGTGTTAAGATGTCTACCCATGTATCAGGAACACCAGGAAGACACCAATGCATGCAATCTTGACCCCAGAAGGCCACTGCGTCCTTCTTCCCAAGCCATATCGATGGGTGAGCATCGGCTCGGAACTCGCTTAAATGAGTCAGATCCAGCATTTTGATGCTTGTCCCTTTTAGCATCTCCTTGATGAGATGATTCAGTTTTCTTGCTTCTTTGTTCACTCCATTGTTACTGGGATCAAACCACAAATCGAGCTGCGAAACAATTAGAGACAAGAGTACAGAAAGTGCGTATTTATAATAGTTTCTGCTTCTTAAGAAGAGCTGAAATTTAATAAACGGTTAAAAAAGGTGACTTATTAAACAATCTTGTTTGCAAAAAACTGTTCAGGAAAAGGGGTAACAGCATAATACCAACTTTAACACAAGATTTTAGAGGAAACTGCTTAACATCAACTACTCCACGTGCACTTTTTAACAGCTTCAAGCTTAAAATTAAAGAAGCTAAAACAAAAACAATAAATCAAAAAAAATGAACATTTGATTAATTAAAGACAAAAATTATTCTAAATAAAGTATTTCAAACACTACCTGAATGTATGAGAGTCTAAGTATGTATGTGTGTGTATCTTCAATGAAGAAATAGTGTGCAAGTTCTTGGAAGTGTAACATAAGCTAATGAATGAGTATGAATTCCTTCCCTGTGTAGGAAAGGCAGATATTTGTTTTTGTGGTTCAGTTTGATTTTCTTAATGTTTATTTCACCTTTCCCCTTCCCCTCCAAGCAGAATAAACGCAGAGTACCTGAGATTCTTGAAGAGGGTCATCAAATAAGCAGCTTCCGTTCTGATTCCAATCGCCCCTGTGGAAGTGCCTTGGTGACTGCATCCTCCAGAATTTGAGTGTGTCAATGTGAGCTATCATATTCTCAACAACAACTTTGAAGCCATCCAGCATATCCAGAGGTGGATGTATTGGTTGTCCACCTTTGAAGAATAGAAGAGGAGTCTCTTTCGGAAATGATAACTACATCTGTTTTTCATAAGCAATGATAACTACATCTGTTTTTCATAAGCAAAAAAGAAGATAACTAAGTTAGCTTTGTATCGAAAGTTTCAACTTTTTATTCGATTACATTCTCATGTTTACATTTACACCTTTATAGTAGGAAGATAGCTAGGTGATAAATGTAGATCCACTTTTTGTGGATCTTGTGGGGAGGTGCCATTATACACCTCCCTTATTTAGTGGATCTTG
>JAOWBN010033750.1:0-10207 GCA_028565015.1 Pinguicula moranensis | reverse complement strand
GCTTCTTTGGCCAGTTTGAGCATGCCAACATTGTCCTCAGTAATGAAGTAATCATTCTCCACCATCTCAACACCCTAACACACACAAAAAAAACAGATGGAAACAGAATAAGTTTCTACCGCTACAACACTTGTTGAACAGGACAAATCGAGGTTCTTTAGAAAACGTGTTGTTTGCCTGATTTACAAATTGACAAAAAAAAGGAATAAATTCTGCTAAATTTAATGTGATGTAAAGAGTTCAGAGAAATTGTACGTGACGTGGCAATCTGTGAGAGAAAGGGGCGAACCTGTTGTTTGGCAAACTCCGCCGCACCAGAAAACGCGAGATACGAATGGGGAGACTTCTCCATGACGAGCCGCGCGAGAGACACAGGATTCTTCACGGTGGTGATGCCGGAGACGGCACCGCATCTACGGCCGCAACCGTCCATGATGCTAGCCTCCATCTCGACCGTTCCATTTGCAGTCAGAGCAGATCCACGGCCAGAATTAAACAGAGGATCGGTCTCTAATTCTCTCACCTACAAAACCAAAACACAAAATCCTAAAGAAAATTAGAATGAACCGCCAGAGTGCGATCAATTTCAAATCTCATTGTTCAAATTTTTCACAACGGCAATGAAAAACGACGACGTACGACGAGTTCAACGACATCAATGGCGGGAACGGAGTCCCGAAGGGCAGAGATTCCGAGGTTTAAGCACCGAGTGAGGAGGTGTTTCGCCTCCTCCTGCCTCTCCTGCGGAAGATTCGGGTCCACGCCGGCTCCACCGTGCACCGCAATAGCCCAGCCGCCCATTGTCTTCCGCCGCCGCCGCTGCGAACACTCTAGCTCTCTGTTGTTCTGTTTTCGTAAGAGTTTTGTGCCGATGGTTGCAGGGGGGTCTACTCTCGGATTTATAGGCGGGACCAAACTCGATATGTCACGTTTTTATCCATGGTAAAAAAAATTGAATTAATTCGAGATTTGGATTCCGCCTGGCAGAAAAGGAAAATTATTAATTATTTTAAAAAAATCTTCTTTCTTTCGTGATTTTATTTCCAAGGTTAGAGGGATCCTCATCGTCTGATGAAATAGGACGATAAGTGACTAACTCCATGGAAAACTGAATAATAGAGATTTTGGGAATTTAGTAAAATGAGATATAGGATTAGGCATTTAAAATTCGGAATTCCAAAAATAGTATTCGAGATTTTGGATCAGATTGTAATATTTTTTGGGTAACAGAGGTATTTGGGACTTGACTGATCACTCTACTAATCCTCCAGGTACTACGCAGTCACACAGTGCGCAACACCAATTAGTTGCGGGTACGGAATTGTGAATCAACTCGAGTGCGTGGCCCCAAAGTTTGGTTTTCAGCAGGGCTCGAAAACTGGACCTCTAGGCATGCTCTGAGTGTCCAGTGGATTCACCACTGGGGCAACCCTTGGGGTTGGATCGGATTGTAATAAGATTTCAGTTCCGAGTTATATTTCGGATCGGATCGAAAATATAGGATGAATTTCCGAATTTCCAAACTTATTTTAAAAATAGATCATTTTAGATGAAATATTTTCAAATTTTTGAAATATTTTTGAATTTCCGAAATATTTTTTTCTTGTTCTTCGAAGTATTTTTGAATTTCAATAATATTTTTAATTTTTATTATTGTTCAAAAAAATTTAATTTCTGAATTTCCGAATTTTGAATAACTATACGGAACGGATTGGAATTCAAACTTCGCTTCCGAAATTATTTCGATTCGGATCGAAAATGGATATTTCCGAATTTCGAATTTCGAATGCCTAGCCCTACTGAGATATTCATCGATTAAAACTTTTATCTTGACATTCATACAACATTTAGTACATGATAATATGATATTTATAGATACAAAGTTGGAGATAAGTTTTAATCTATCGATTGTTGTGTGTATGTTGCAGGTGTTGAAGAACTGACCCTTAGGCGTTGGGATGGTTGCAGTTGAAGATATGTCCGGAGAGACAAGCTGCTGTGTAGAGAGTCAAGCTGCAAAGAGTCAAGATTGGTGGCTAATCCAGTAAATACATCAACACCCCTACTCTCACCCCCGCAAGTTGAGCATGCAGTGCAACTATACACCACATGAAACTTGGACCGAAATAACATGAAATTAATAAAATAAAGTAAGAAAAGAACAAATGAAAAGGATTGGTAGTTAAACTATGAGACAAGAAAGAGTGGAGAAAGAAAAGCTATATGCCGTCGTGGGTCCAACTGATCGGGAAGGGACCTAATTTAAATAACTAAAATATAAATAAATAACTGAAAATAAAAGACAGAAAGGAAAGGCCCCATGCTATCATCACGACATAGGCAAAGGTCATGAAGAACATTTTGAAGTACCTTAGAATGTCTAAGGAATTGTTCTCAGTATATCAGGATTCGAATTTAGAAATAAAAGGATACACAGACGCATGTTTGCAGATTGATCTAGACGATTTCAAGTCATAGTCTGGACACGTGTTTATCCTAAACGAAGATGCGGCGGTTTGGAAGAGTTCCAAACAAGAAATAATTATGGACTTTAATTGGAGGTCAACTGTTTGGATAAAGAAGTTCATCGAAGAACTTGGTGTGATTCCTTCTGCCACGGCACCCATCACTATCTTTCGTGATAGCAGTGGCGCAGTGGCCTAAGCTAAAGAACCACGGTCTCATCAGAGATCCAAACATGGAATGTGAAAGTTCAATTTGATTACAGATATCATAGAAAAAAATGATGCAAAGGTAGATATGATTCCTTCGGAGGCCAATGTGGCTGATCCCTTGACTAAGGCATTAGCCCAGACTAGACATGAACAATATGTACAAACACTTATTTTGAAGAGAATGAGTGATTGATCTTAGTGCAAGTAAGAGTTTGATGGTGTTCTGCCCTAATACAAATCACTCTAGGCCTTTGTATTAACACTTTAATGTTGTATATATGATTATAGCAACCTTTATTATTTGATCATTTACTTGCTTTATTTATAGCATTCCAAATAATAAAGCATAGTAATGATAACTTAGAGTGTATCAAAAAGATATGTGATGATGAAATCACTCTAATTATGTTATCAATACTAAATATCTCTGACTATAGTATTAGTGAGATAAGACATCACTATTACAAATAGGTTAGCATGTTCTAAGTCAATTCCATTTTAAGGAAATAGTTGATCTCATCAACTATAGTGTATAGACACTTAAACTAGAAATATGAATGCTTGTAGTAGACAAGTACATCGGATTGACTCGCATAGTAATCATCATATTGTCAATATTGATAGTCTAAAGAATAATAGGTGTAAGTAATCCTTATACTTGAGATCACTACATAGAGATCTTGAGTATGGAGGTCACTCTTTGATTCTATTCAGAGTTACACCATATTGGATAACAACAAATAGTCTTGGGAGTGATCAAAATGCGGAAAGGTTGCAAGTGATCAACAAAGAATTCACTGCTCCTAAATCGTTAAGAGAAAATATTCCTTGGTCACTTGTAAGAAGTCATAAAACCTTTGCAATGAACAAGTTTAATTAGAAAGAGTTTCTAATTAAAACTTGATGACATGATTCAACACAAGAAATCTTATGTATATTTATAGGATGACAAATAACCACAATATACGAGATTGGGGATATGATCAAAGGTGAAAAGATGTTAATTACACGTGAACTAATTTTTGAAATGATAGTCTTCTTCCATGATTATTTTCAATGCTTGGGAGCTGTAATATTTTTCTAAAGGTCGGTCATAGTCTATGAACTTGAATTAGGGATTAATGATTTATAAGTATAGAAATCATTAAATATAATTTAATTATTTGAATTCAAAGTTCATTGCCAAATTATTGAAAACCTATAGGTACACACATTAACATCATTCTCTTGAGGTATTATTATGAAATGTCCAAAAAGTTTTGGGGACAAATTCATAATATTCAAAAGTTTAGGACTATTTTTCATTTCCTGAATTGTTTGGGATTTTTTCTGAAAAATCCAAAACTTTAGGAGTTATTTGAAGTTTGTGAAATTTCATGGACATGTTTCCAATGTTATCCATGTTTGTACATGTATTTGTACATGTGTCATTCTACAAGGCGCATGAAACCTCTATAAATAACCTAAGATATTTATATATGAGGTTTTGATGGACTTTTATTACCCTTGGTCGAAAATTTGAGAAATTCTTTTGTCTAAATTTGTGCAAAACCCGAGACAAAAATTTAGAGGAAAATGATTGAAAATTTAGAGAAATTTTTATCTCACTTTCCAAGGCTTCAAGTGTAAAGTTAGCACTCTTTGTGCTCACATATAAAGTTATACATCTCGATATATAAGTCTCAAGAGAAGTGATGGTATGGACTGACAATCGAGCACATCAAAGGAAGGAGACTACTATCTAGGATAAAGATTCTTCAAGAAGTATAAAATTCCTTACCCCTTGTATTTAGTTGTGTAAATTAGCAAGATCCATAAAAAGGAATTATGGATTTTTTACTGTTCTGTTTGTTTATACACACAATTTATTATGCTTCCGCACAAAACATACAATATCATGCGTAGCATAGATTTTGAAATTCCTACATAGAGAAGGCACGGGGGAGAGAATGACCGCCAAGTATCTTGATGGATGGTTAACTTTTGTCAATTCAGCACGGTCATGGAGAAGCGACAGTATCAAGATAGATCCTGAAAAACTTTGTAAGAAAATAACAACAAGAAAAAAAAAATAAGAGATTGAAAGCCAAAATTATTTTGAGTGGGCGGAAGAGGGGGAGCAATTGGACATGTGGCATGGGTTTAGTGGGTGGAAGAGGTGCATTCAGGTGCTGCCTGGATGAAACAGGATCCAGTTCCGCCAATTGCAGGTATAAAAGAGGGATATGCCATCTATTGGACTGCATGCAGTTCCACCCGAATGATTGAGCAAGAATATTCTTAATTGAACCGTTAGAAGTAGAAACAATAGAGGAAATCTAATTCTGAAATAAATTAAATAAAGGACTCAGAGGTTGTGATGAAGGTACTGGTGCAAAACCACAAGAAGAAATGTTCGACCAGCCAAGACCCAAGAATGATTCCTCATTAAATATAACATGACTTGAAACATATATTTTATTGGAAATAGATTCAAGACACTTGTAGCCCCGATGATTAGAGCTATAACCCAACAAATTGCATCTTTTTCTCTGAAACATGAGTTTGGTCTAGTTATAATAGCGCAGGAGTGGATTGCAGGAATAACCAAATCGGTAAAGAAAAGCATAATCAATAGTGGAATTAAAAATAAATATGAGCATATACGGTATAGAGATAAGTGCTCTACCTTCTCTCTAGAATCAACGTAGCTAAAATACAGCTTGAACAATTTCCATTCCTTATTGTTTACAGCAAGTACAAAGAACAATATGGTGGAAATCTCCACTGCTGAAGCACAGACAAACCAGCTGCCGGTAGTAGCTCTTCCTGGAGATGAAGACTGGCAAGTGGTGAACAGAAGAAAACATACAGGAAAAATAATGCAAATGGAGAACGAGTTACCTGCGTATTCTGAAATGATAACTAAGAAGAAAGGCCTCTCAGATTATATTCTGCGGCTCCGGAGCGAAATGGTCTCCTACCATGTTTCAAATTTCTCTGAAAGTTGCTCCAAGGGGGATCTAGAAATCTTCTTCTCAAAATACGGATCAGTAAGGGATGTACACATCCCTAACAGTCGGGATCGCTCAGGAAAGAAATATGCATTCGTCCGCTTCTCTCCGACTGAGAAAACGCTAAATCTTGAAGGTATCCTGGATGGCATAAACATGGGACAGCATAAACTCTCTGTAAGCCTGGTCAGATCAAGATTACAGGTACGCGGACAACAACAACTCAATACGGCCAACCAGAGACCCAAATCTGTGAACCCTCATCCAATAGTAAAATTGAAATATTCTCCTAAACCAGAGGAGACAAATTGGTTGAGAACATGCCTAGTTGGTGAATTAACAGACCACACTGGGGTTGACAATGCCAAAAGTGATCTAAGTAATTCAAGATATATGAATTCTTCGGTCCTACCTTTGGAGGGGGGTGAAGTTCTAATCAGATTAGAGACAGAAGAACAAAAAAAACACCTACTCTCCGATGAAGCAGCTTGGAAAAGATCGGGATTTTGTTACCTCCGTGACGGACTAACAAGCAGAGGTGCAGGCAGGGCAGCGTGGATACACATCAATGGGATGCCAATCACTTGCTAGGACGAGCGATTTTTTGCGGAGATAGCAGGAAAAGTAGGGCGATTGGTTAAAGTGGCAAATACTACCTCCGGCAAGACGAACTTCCTGGCTGGTCGTGCACTAATAGTTACAGAATCTGCGGAAAGGTTGTTGCAACCGATAGAGGTCGAAATTGAGGGGGAAATTGTGAAATTACTGGTGCAGGAGGAGGTGGCTCATCCTCCGCCCAAGGAATGGAGGGTAGAGAAAACTTACATGGAAGAGGGGCCATCATCGGCGGATCTTACCAGTCAGTTCAACTCCCTCTTTCCGCCATTTCTTAGAACCAGCACAGACCCCAACACAGTATCTGCAGGTTGTACAATGTCTGACGGAGAAGGTGCCTCGAAATGAAGCGCAACGGCTACCTACAGAGAGCCGTTGCCGGACTCTGTCGCTCCTATTGCGCAGCAGATGGAGGATTTTGATGTCGAACAGGACAACTTGCTCGATTGGCTGCCAAGGCTTGGAAAAACAAATGGGCTAGAAGATCACGGCCCATTAGAGGAAACATGCCTAGAGATTGGGCAAAAAATTCTGCCACAGGACCAAGCCCAAAGACAAGAAGTGGAAGGCCTCATAGAAAGTAAAGTTGGGCCTTCCCAGTCAGCCATACAAAGAGTCTAAAATCAGAGACGAGTGGCCCAAGGAGTGATCAACAGCTTGAAAGCCCAGGAAAAATAATGACCGATTGTTACCGCGACCCAGAAAAAGTTGAGCTACGCTGGAAGGAAGTAACAAGACTTCTTGATAAAAGTGTTAGGTTATCGTTGGAGGAAAAATTGGCGCTAGATAATGAAATAAAAAAGCTCGCTAGTGCACTAAATAAGCTCATTAGTGTACCTGAACCAGTATTGAGAGCAATTGTGGAGTATATGCAAGCTAGGGACCGTAAATGCACTGAACTGGACAAAAGTTGGGCGGAGGCCCAGAGAGTATGATATAGCGAATATAATCTGCAAGAACACGAAAGTGTTCACTTAGGTCTGATTAATACATAACTGAATTCCTCGGTTATGGATTAATTTCAGATAGGAAATCTGTAAACATTCTGTTGGCGAAAGCCACAATAAACAAATTAATTTTTTCGATCAAAACAAAATAGTGGAATTAAATAGTTTGGCAAAGGGACTAATATTCTAAAGAGTCACCGCGGGCAATCGATTGATAATGAAGACGGAGTTAAGCACAACATCAATGCCAAATTATGGAGGAAGATGTGATTGAGCAAGTAGGGTGAGGCACATATCAATTATATGGCGATGTTTATGCTCAGCCAAACTAATTTACCCCTCTATCAGTTGTGAGTTGTGAGGGCAAGAAATCCGATGTGAAATCCTGTGTTTGTCAGAGACAAATTTACCCCTCTATCAGTTTGAAATAGTTTGGTTTTTATATCAAAATGATTTTCAACAATAAAATTGTAAAGACATCGAGATTTGTGCATTAACGGACAAAGCCATGTATAGTGTGAAAAATCATCAATAAACAAAACATAATAATGTAAACCTATAGAAGCAATTGAGGTAGACCAAACATTCGACTATATTAATTCCAACGAAAGCTAGATAGACGATCAGAAAAGCCAAATGATAGTTGTTTATGTTTATCAAATTGACAAGAATCACAAAACGACAAATTGTCCAAGTTTCCACTAACATGAAACTTTAACTGAGAAATAATAGAATGGACTAGACCATGGGATGTATGGCCTAGTCTCGAATGCCATTTAGAGAGATTCGTCCCTAACTCAAACAATCGAGGATGAGGCACATTTTATTGTAGAAGGATCTTTCTCGAGCAGGATGGGGGTAGAAACCCCCTTCAATGGGGCCTTGGATCAGCGTTTCCCATGTGCGGTTGTCTTTTATAAAATAACAAAAAATAGTCAAAATAAAGAAACAATCATTATCAATGCAAAATCAATTAATAGACAGGAGATTAGTAAAAGTTTGGGGATGTAAAACATTGCTAAGGGATACCTTTCTAGTGGAGGATATAGGAAATTGAGCAAATCCAGTGTGTAGAATTTGCAAACTTGCCTCGTTGCCCTTAACAACTATATTACCATCAGTGTATGGTTCCTACGAGGAGAGTTGATTAGAATCTATTGTAATATGTTGACTGGCCCCACTATTTGCATACTAGACATTGTTAGTTTCAAAGATACCATGGGACTGTGCTACTATGTCGTTAATTGTTCAGGGGGTGTCGCCCCTGAAAAGAGAAATTCACGTGTTGGTAGCAATCCAATGTGTGATGGCACATTAATCTAGCATGCGTAAAGAATATCCGGGTTAAATGAACCTGGGCCAGTAGCAGATCCTCCAGGTTGTTGCACAGTAACGGGCTTGCTGGGCTATTTAATATTATTTGATACAAAGGATTGTTGAACAGATGGGCTGATGTGGCGCTGAAAGCCTAGATTAGTTGACTAAAGTTGGCCCAATCCTCTACCATAGGGAAAATTGGCGCCATAATTTTGGCCTACAGAGAATGACCCAAATAAGGTTGGCCCAACACCAACTAGTTGTCTAGTAGCATATGATCAAGTGTGTTGTGGGCAAGAAAAGAAAGTATGGCCTACATAATATTGGCGCGACCAAGAAAGCATATTAAAACCCTATGAGTACGTCTAGAAGTTGGACCATGGCCACGTTGCCTTTTGAGCCGGAATGCGCCTCTGAAATCGGTGAGAATACAACACCACAAAGCTGGGATTTTGAAGAGTAATTTTTGTGATCAATCTAGCCTCAAAAGCACATAGTTCGTTTTCAAATTCTTTGATGGAGAGTGACTTATGACGTTTGATGTAGGGGGCAAAACATCTGAAAAATAACCAACCAAAAAAGATCCATTTACGAGGAACGTCACAATGACAATTCTAAGAGAAAAGCTCACAGATCTCAGTGATCTCCCTCAAACCCACCATGTAAGAGATTGAGGAGAATCACCTCGACCTAGCGTCCAGGAACTCTTTGGGAAAAGGCGTCCACATATATCTCCCGATAAAAGCCTGCTACAACCACCAATAGGCCTTATCCACATGCAGCCGAGGTGACAGAAATAACCTTTGCCACCTGACAATAAGATCACCGCCAGTAGGCAAGATAGTTACTTGTTACATCTCAAGAGAAAGATCAATTTACCCCATGTAAATCCTATAATAGGTCAATTTGACTAGTGCAATCGACAAGCAATTCCTGTATATTAAAGATGATTAAAGTTGGGCCACGCTAGTCATTCTGCCCTCTTTGCTCCGAGAATTATATGGTGTGGCCTTGTGTTGAGGGAATAATTAATTTTTTATACATAAAGGAACAAAATTCTTGATATTTATATATTAAAAAAATGTCTACGAATGAATCAAAATATCTAATACTGTAAAGCTTTTGCCAAATATGTCTCATGCACCTCACTATATATTTGTACAATTTCAAACTTTCCAGTAAATGAATAGCTGGAGTAAAGCAGAAGAGCATCAAAGTTTGCAAAGATTCATTGATGAATCTTTGCGCCAAAAAGTTGGTAGCTGACGCCATTAGCACAAGGTTCAAAGCAACAGCAAATAGGAATCAGAGTGGAAGACACCATTTTTTTGGTAATGGATTATGATATAGAAAATCACCCAACCAAATCAAACTAAACATATCCAGATTCTCCCATTTTAGGCAAAGTTTGGAGAGGATGAGCCTATGAGATGTATTCGGTCGTACCCTTACCTCTAAAAAAAGATTAAGAGACCATTTCCGTGGAGACTCTAGGCTTTTCGAACACATGCACACACAAAAAAAAGATCGAGAGAGAGAGGGGGGAAGAGGAGAAAAGACAGTGAATGCCCACTCTACCTCTGATATAGAGAATCACATTACAGATTTTAATTTATTAAATGAAAAATCGAGGTTTTTACACAACGTGACAAATTGCTAC
>JAOWBN010033739.1:0-10207 GCA_028565015.1 Pinguicula moranensis | reverse complement strand
GTGCCGAGAGCTTTGGCCTTCAAAACCTCCTTCAGACAGCAGCTTATGGAGAGTTGCCATTGCAATTGGATATAGAGTAAAGTAGGGATGATAAAGTGGAGTTCTTCTGACATTTTTCCGAGGCAAAAAGATATCAACAAACGCAGCAATAGACAAAGAAGGTGACTTGACTGATGCATGACAAAATAAGGACAAGATTTCTGCTTGATTTTCTCACAACTTTTTTTTGACCTGTTACTAGTTTCACCGCCACCCAATTTGTAGAAGAAATCTACTCGTGACAACAAAATTGCTTGTCCGCACACCGACTTCTATTAAGCAGGACAATATCCAGGCCTGAATCTTTGCATTTTTTGCTGGAAATTTGTTACCAAATAGACTTTTTGATGGGAAAACTGAGCATAGTAAAAATGCACTGCACAAGCATGTGAATGGTGGAATACCTTTGGAGTTTGGATAGAAGAAGTGGTTACAGTGGTGGCCTTAGTATCTAACCACACTACATGTGTGGTTTAATCTAAACTGCCACTCGTACGGTGCACTGCACCCACCATTCTCAAGCCTGTCAAATGGGCTCCAACTCGGACTTGTCTTGTAGTTCGATACATCATACACGTGATGATTTGAACTTTGAGCTCGGACAGACACCTGTGTTTCTGGCCTTAAAAGATGCCCTCTTTGGGAGGCAACTGAGCATCTGTCAAAGATTCCCTCACTACAAAGTTGATTTGAAGAACCTAACTTTTCTATTTTTCTGAAGTGTTCTGGTTTTGAAACCGTGATCAAATCTGGACACATTACAGTTTAAATTCACCATATGACATCGTATCAAACTTGAAAAACCAACTTTTCTATTTTTCTGAAGTGTTCTGGTTTTGCCCGGAGACTATCACATCTATTTTGCTCCTACCATGCGATATATACACTTTGGTCTTTACTCTACGGGTGGCTGGGCCTCTATACGACGGGTCCGAATTCTATTGCATATCGTTTCCACTCACATATGGGTAGTCGTCCTTTCAGTAGAGCAACAGACTTATGGAAATCTATCTGGCATGCTACTATCTGGAACATCTGGAAGATCAAAAATACGGTTAAAGACCATGAGGGACCATTCAATATGGAGAAATGTCTGGAAACGATCCAACTTCAGACTTGGTTCTGGATCACGGCACATGATCCCAAGCCAAAGGTGGTTACTACAGCGGACTGGATCCGTCGTCCTTCTCTGTGTTATCACGTGTTGTACCCCCCCTGACTTTTCTGTATTATTCTTAGTAGGAATGCTTCCCCCATAAGAGGAGCATGTCCAATTCTTGTAAATATATTCTGTGATTAATATATTCATTATTACCTATCAAAAAAAAGAGGATGAGGGTTTAGAAATGCACTTTTTTTTATTTCTTATTATTATAGGGCCTCCTTTGGCCGGATGTCAAACTTCGTACATAGAAGTTCTAACCTCCGGTCTATCATCTACAAACAAAACCTCAAAAAAACAGCATAGCACTCGCGTTATAACTATCTTCGTGCCAGGATCTGAGTAAGGGACGAGGCAAAGGGGGACCGGGGGATGGCGCTCTCATAAAAAAAATATTTTTTTAATTTGATCCCATTTATAATATTTAAATTATATTTATTTTAAATTAATATATAAGATTGGTCTAGATTAGTGAGTAGAATGCAAGAGTTTTAACATTGAAGTCACATTTTCGATTTCCCTGAGCATTTTTTGAATTTTTTAGAAACCAAAATAATAAAATTAAGGTCCTATTGGGAGGCGAACCAAGGTCGCTAGATTTAAAGTGCAGAGTGATAACCACTATACCATAGAACATTGATGACAATTTATCAATTCTAATAGATATTTTTTTGGATAGTTTTTAATATAATTATTTTTTACAATTTAATATTTTTATTGGATTGGTGGTCAACCAAATTCTAACTTATGAAATTATTTCCATCATAAAGAAACTGACCATTGATGTAAAATTGTAGTTGTCTTTGTATTAAACGATCGCAATGACGTCGGTTGGCTGCCGCATTTGAGGTGACTTATAAGCTGACGGTGCGACTTAGAATTCAGCGCTATTTACT
This sequence comes from Pinguicula moranensis, assembly GCA_028565015.1. Classification (NCBI taxonomy): domain Eukaryota; kingdom Viridiplantae; phylum Streptophyta; class Magnoliopsida; order Lamiales; family Lentibulariaceae; genus Pinguicula; species Pinguicula moranensis. The sequence continues at coordinate 8,110 of JAOWBN010033739.1, read as the reverse complement.
CAATATTTTGAAATTCAGACAAATCGTTGATCTAGTGAAGTCCGGCGGCAAATGCGTTTTTCTCGTTGATACCTTGGACCTAGTAATTATTCTATCGCTTCAGTTTATTTGCTTTTCATGTGCCTATTGCATTTGGAATCTAGATGCGCATTTTCAATGTTTGACTGAGGAAATAAAAGCGACGATGATGGAAGTCCCAATAACACCTTGGAAAACATTTATCATTCTTTTTTTTAAAAAAAACTTAATTCAAGAATTAAAGGCTCATAATCCCTTTTTGTTATATTTTTAATCTCTATGCTTTTGTTAATTACTCTCTTATTGATAGATTGATTTGATTTGTTTTGACTCTTCCAATTTTTACCATAAAATTTGAATATGTATACCTGATCGGATCAGATTTGACTCGACCTACTCTGTTCAAACTGAAAAAATTCGGCCTCACTCACTTAATTTCCTGGTTTCACCCTTGATCTGAGTAGTGCCTTTTGCTTTTGACTCCACCTTGGAGATTTAGACCCTGTTTTGCGCAGGCCGGAGCGCCGCTATTGTTGGTCGCCATCTCAAAATATTGGGAGAAAGCTGCCAAGAAAATGCCATTTTCATCTTGGATTATGCCCCCTCCTCTTAATAGCCTTGGATCCCTGGGCAGCTTTCATCACAGTTGAGCTTCTTCCATCCTCGCTAGGACGATGACTATGTGACAAGCTGGATCCTGTCTTCAACTGGAACTCTTATAGGGATATACAGTTGGTCTAGTATGCTCCTATCCAGCACTTGCATTTTCAGCCATATATCAACATAGTTAAATATTTCAATAATGGAATAAAGCAATTATCTCCATATCTAATCGGTGGATAGCTGTGTGTAGTTGTAGCGAGCTTTGCATCTTCGCAGTCACAAGTACCATGTAATGATTGCCAGTGTAACACCCACCAAGTAACCCGTTAGGGTCACCATTTTAGCATATGAAAACTAGAGTTAAATTCTACCTTTCCATGTCTGGAGATTATTGTTTGGGATCCCAAACAAACCTCCAACTTTGTTCCACAATTCTTTGGCTAGGGTACTATTCACGAAGATATGATCGTCGGATTCCTATTCCCTCGAGTTACAACAATCACATGTAGAAGCCAAATGAATACCCCTTCGTCGGATATTTTTTGTCCAATGAAAGACAGTTCTGCAATATTCGCCAGGAAAATATGGCGATTCTTGGGGCAGGACCCGATTCCAAATCTACTCTATGCACGTCTAAATGGGTTCCCTTACCCGTATTGCCTCCCAGGTTGATCTCATATTGAATATCCCTTTGGGATTTAATATCCAGACTGTAATGCCTTCCCCCCTTTTGTGCGTAATTAGATGGTATTCTTTGGTCCTGAATTTCATCGCAGATATCAGGTCCTATTGAGTCTTGGATATGGTCCAAATTCCTGTTATTTGTTTGTCAGAAATCCTACACCTTCACCTTTCTGTTTATCCCCTGTGAGAAGCGTGGCGCTAGAGGTCTCGAACTGAGCCCACTTGTCCTAACACCTCGGTTCGCATCCTCGTTGCATATTTACAAAACTGTTTGTCCGCTCCACTAATTTCTCTCTTGAGAATGTGCTCTTTAATGTTACACTTTGCTCTGAAAAAAATCCCCCATAGAATTTTCTCAATGATCATCTTAAAGAATAATTTCATTATCATTGCTTTCTGGACTTCCTTCGTGCCTCTGATTCCCAGCCCCCCTTCGATCTATGGTTTACAAATTATTTTTCACGCTCTTCAGTGATGTTTTTGCTTCTCTTTTGCTTCTCTTCATTAGAAATTTGTCAATGGTCGGCGCAACTCATCCATGTTGTACTGGGGAGTCTCATGACTACCAGGGTGTGCACAGGGATGCTAGAAAGAATGTGGTTGACCAGCACTATCTTCCCAACTTATGGGAGTATCTTGTCCTTCCATCCTACGATTTTATTCATGATTTTGCTAATTAGGGTGTCCAAGATCGCCTGGTTAAGCCTTCTTGCGAACAAGGGGCCCTAGGTATCTGGTGGGTAATATGCCTAGTCTGAATCCTGTCCCATGTATCATCGATATGCTACTCGCATGACTGATTTTGTTTGACAGGAAAAGGCCTGATTTTACTTTATTGACCTTTAGACCTGACCATGAGTAATAGTCCTATAGGACATTGGTGAGTGCTCTCAGGGGTCTTTTGTCTCCGCTCAGAAAGCATAGAATATCATTTGCATACATCAAATGGAAAATCAACAAGGCCCCAAGAGGTTGGCCAAAAAAATTTATCTTCCCTTTACTGACTTCCCGCGAGATCAATCTTGATAGGTTATCTTGCATTAGGATGAATAAGTACGGTGAGAGTGGGTTTCCTTGGCGTAACCCCTATCCCGATGGGGAAAAGCTCTGAGTCATTCCATTAATCTGGACAAACAACCATTGGTTCTTGACGCATCTCATGAGGAGATCCTTGGTTGCCTGGTTAAATCCTTTAGCTTCTAGCAAACTCTCAAGTCAAGGTTATCTGACAATGTCATAGGCCTTAGCCATATCAAATTTTAGCATGATGTTCCCTCTGGGTTCTTATTGTTGATACTGTGGGTGATTTCTTAGGCCAGTGTAATGTGGTCGAATATGCTTCTACCTTGCACAAAAGCTCTTTGTTCCTTTGCATTTAGTTTTCCTCTGCATTTTGATAGCCTGCCTACAAGTACTTTTGCAGCAACCTTGTATGTAACCGAGCAGAGACTAATGTGTCCGAATTTGTCAAAACTGTTTGGGTTCTTTGCTTTGGTGATCAGCGCTAGTATGTACGAGTTGAAGAGTTTGGGGAATCTTTCTTTGGAGAAGAATCCTTGAATGGCGCCAACTAAATCCCGCCCTGTGATATCCTAGGTAGCTTTAAAGATTGTGATCCATATCCATCTGCTCCTGCTGTAGTTTTTCCTTGTATTGTACCTAACGCTTCTTTAATCTCGAAAATAGAGGGTATCATACAAATGCTAATATTTTTCTCCTCATTGATGTTATCCTTGAATATTTCTTGTAGGTCATATTTTATCTCTCTTCCTTCTTTAGGGATGAACAATTTCTCAAAGTAAACCACCGCTTCCTCATGCACCCTCTAGCGTCATCCTATCTTGTATCACCATTCGGTTGATGATGCTCTTATTTCTTTTCGCGTTAATGATCGCATGGAAGCATTTCAAATTTTTTTCCCTCTATTAAATCTGCATATTCTTGGCCATTTGCTCCACTTTGGAATTCTCATAGTTTTCCCATTCACTCAATTCGACCGTTATAGCCATCAATTTAGAGTCCAGACCCTGTTAAATTATTCATGTAGCTCCATTTCTATATCTTCCATTCTCAGCTCTTATTGTTGAATTTCATTTATGGTCCTACCAAAAGAGAATTTGTTCCACTCCCACAGCCTCATTCTCATATTCTTCATCTTTACTCCCACATTGATCATCTGGTCATTATTACTTCGTCCTAATGGGCCTTCACCAGGGCCATGAAAGATTCTTCTCCAGTCCACATGTTCAAGAATACGAAGTGTTTAATACCATAACTGATTTGTTGTTCGCCTAGGGTGATGAGGATTTTGATTCGGTGATTTCCTAGGAAGGAATCGATAATACGTGTATACTTTCCAACCCAAGAATTGGCTATTAACAATTATTTTGTCCAACCAGATCCTCGCTCCTCCATTTTGTCCAATTTTGGCTTCCATAATGCAACTCCACCAGTGCGCAGGTGTTCAAGAAATCATTAAATTCTCTTGTGGGGTTAGATGGTAGGGTCATGCCCCCACACTTCTCTGAATTAAACCTTATAGCACTGAAGTTTCCGAGCACTATCCAGGGGACATTACCTGAGTTCACATTGGCCATGTATTACCAAAGCTCCCTTCTGTGAAAATATACGCAGCTTCCATAAACAAAAGTAATTAATACTACTGCGTCTTCTTGTTTATGCCACCCGTGATGGCCTGATCGCACATACTCATTAATTCAAAGTCTAATTCCCCTTTCCAAAAACTTCATAACTTACCCTAGGCTTCTTCATTTGAATAAAATATCGAAATTGAATTAGGTTGTCAAACCTCCCAATTTTATTTGCATCATTAAAAGGTTCATCAATGACAAGCACGCTAACCTCGAATTTATTAAGCATTTCACTAAGAATTTTTTTAATTTTCTTAACCCTCTAATGTTCCAACAGAAAATTTTATTCCACATGAAAGGAAGCGTACCTTGGTGGCTAGGAGATATTTGGTTTAGGCCTCACCCACCAACGTCCTAGTTTGAAGTTTTGCATCCAACTCGTAGGCTTTTAAAGCCCCCATGGTGCAGGAACCCTTGTCCTCTTCTGGATCCTAGTCGTAGAACTGGTTGGGAATACAAATCATCCAAGTCCGCCAGGTCTGCCATCTGGTCATCCCCCAATGGGATACGAGGGCTTTTTTATCCTTGGGCTGGTCTGAAACCTACAGAAGAGAAATCTATCGTATTAACCTTCTCTGGGATTCTTCCTTCGATGCCCCTATTTTCTAATTCAGATGGCCCATCCAAAACTTCTTCCTTGACTGTTTCCTCTTGGCCCAACACTTTACCTTCCCGTTGGCCCAAGTCCAGCTTATCCCCTTCAGTTTTGTGCAGTTCTTGGTAGGCCACAATCCTTACAACCCGACCCATTGTAGTAGAAGTAGGCATACGGGCTTGTCGGGCTAGCCTGACACACTTGTTTAAATAGGTGGGCTTGACACGACCCATTTTTAGTACGAGGTGGTCTAGGCCTGCCCGTTTAGACCATGGCCCACCATTTTTTCATTAATTTATTATTATTTTTACTTGAAAAGTAAATTTGCAAGAAATGAAATTCAAACCCACCATCTCCTTTTCAAATGACCAGTGTTATATCCATTAGGCCATATATTACTATCTATAAACAAAATATATTTTTAATATTAATTACATAAAAATGGGCGCACGGACCAAATCCGCGGGCTCAAAAAATTGTAAGGATTGTGGTACTGTGACAATGGGACACTCCGTATATATTGGAAATGTATTATCATCCAATTCCTTTTCTTTGTGATATGTCAATGTCACCAATGAGCGACTGCAACGTCATCCTTATCAAGATGCTGGCAACTCTGGCCTTTTCTCGACTTCCAGAAGAGCTCTTCTTCCCTTCTCCTCGGATCACTTTCTCTTCCTTTGATCACCCTGTCCTGATAGATTCATTAGGTTATCCTAATTATGCACCTCATCATCCTTAATTTCTTCAAATTGACTTTCGTTATTCCAGAATTTGCCGTGTAGTTACTCCAAAATTTTGCTCTGTTTTTTTCCTGCCAATCTATTTTCTGCTGCTCTAGAATTTTGGCGACTTTTCTGATCAGTGTTAAATCCTCTTTCTCAAACCCGGTCTCACCCTTTTTTCCATCATTCTTACTGCCATGCAATGCTTGTAACTCTACCTTAGGTGTTCCTCCTTCTGCTATTTCTCCCATATTACTTTTTTTCTCCGATTTGATTACATGGTGTATATTGGTAAGTTAAACCCCCCTCATAGCACGAATCTTGCCTTGTTTCAATCTCCCAATTTTCCTCTCTTTCACTTGTGTCTTTACTCTATGGAAATAGATACTCCGAGACAATCCTTAGCCTGTCAGAGTCCGTGCCCAGGGAGTTCTCTAAGCAAACTCTAACCCCTTTATCGATCCCAGAATTTTTTCCCTTTTCCATATTGTCTTCTCCGGTGGGTACCAATGCTTCTTTCACCCTAAAGTTGGTCATGCTCACAGGTATAACTCCTCTCCCATTTCACCCTAAAGTTGGTCCAAGCCCAATCCACTTACTCCTTGCACTTTTCTATCCTTCACATTCTCCATTTTTTTCTTCCAGACTTCTCTCCCTCATTTTCCCCTTCCTCCAGTTTGCTCTGCGCCTGCACTGTCGCCGACCTTGTGCCCCTGGAACAACACAAGCAATACTTTCCCATTTTTTCGTAAGTCACCTTATGGTGTCATATGCCATTGGACCCCTATCGTATGACAATCTTATGTACCAGTTCTCTGGCTAGATCTACCTCCATGTAGATTCTTGCAGTTCGTGTTCTCGGCAGCATCATGTTGTCTACTCCCAGGTATTGGCCAAACAAGGACCCTATATCGTATAAGGAATCTTTTTTGTATAGATGCACTGGTAAATTAGGCAAGTTAATCAACACTAGCGCCAACGAGGACTCCTCCACTGAGAAATTCGGCGACCATCTAAACAATTTGAAAGCTTGCCCCTCTAGGATTCTCCACTCCCGTGTCAAGTTAGGAGCTAAGTCCCTGTTAGTTTTAAATTGAATCAAAATATGAAGGTGGTCAAGTATATCGGCGGATTCAGCAGCCCCAGATCCTCAACACTGCCCGATGGATAACATCAATTAGCGGCCATTTTCCCAGGAACTTCATCACCAAGCAGAATTGGAGGTCTTCGGTCTTTATTTTCAATTCCTCATCAGAGAAGGAGACCCTTATTAGTCCGTCCATCTTCACTGTTGTTCGTGGCCCAATCCGGTTCTCCGGTACATTCCTTTGGAGTACCATCGCCGTGTAAGTTGGAATCCTTTTGTTATTTTTTGGCTCTGTTGTTAGCTGTATACTATTTTGACTAGGCATGACCATTCGGGATTTTGGCTCGGGAATAGCCTGAAATATTTAAAATACATTATGCGAATTCCCGTTCACATCCCATATTCCCAAAGTCCCAAAAATTTAGGACTTTGGGAATTCAAGACGGGAATGGGAATGTTCGAAGTCACATTTTTAAATTCGGGACAGGGATAAGAACGGGATATGACAAAATGGGAACGGGCCTAAATAGGAATGAGAACGTGAATTTGTAGCAATGTGCAATGAAACATAAAATATTCGACAATGAGCACAAGCATCAACTATTCGACAATGAACACAAGCTCAAAATATAGTGAGCAATGCCAATAAGCGTCAACTATTCAATAGTGAGCACAAGCACAAAATACAGTGAGCAATATGGTCACAAAATACTGATTGAGCATTTGCAATTGCACTGTTCTGAAAGTGAAAATATCAAAAAATACATATCAAGATTAACAAGATTTAGTATTCACAAGAATCACAACAAAATAAATACCAAAATCTGAAAACAAAATATCTACCGACTCATGTAAGAGGAAAAGGGTGGCAGACAGTAATAGAACTCTCTGACCCTGAAAGTTGAAGAAATCTTCAAAGAAAATAGCCAAAGAAAATCCGTGCTCTGAAATCTAACCTGAAAAAAAAATCAAAAAAATTAAATTGCCCAAGAAATCGGCCACCAAAAAAATAAGAAAGATATCAGACTATCTTTTTAGACTCACGGCTTCGTTGTTGGTCCCTTCGAATTCGACGTGAAGTGAAGAACGACGTGCGTGAAGAAGAACTGAAGTAGAGAAGAATGGTGCGACGTGAAGAAGAAGAACTGAAATTGAAAATGAAATGAATCGCGCGACCGTCCCATGAGGACAAAACCCTATGGCTGAAACGATGTCTTTAAATGCACTATTTTTTTTAAAAAAAATCGGAAAATCTTGATCCTCGATCCTGAATCCGGTCCTGTCCTGAATTTATTTCGGGAACGACATCTATGATCTCGGTCACGGACCGGATACCCGAACTCCCGACAAATTCGGGAGTTCGAGATCATGGGATTCGAAAAATTCCTGAAGTATTTTAAGTGATCTCCAACTTACTATGCAAAACTGTGTCGTTTGAAGAAGAAAACCATCAAGACATTTCAACCGTTGGATCTAAAAGGAAGTGAACGGATCAGATGAAAAACCTAGAGTATAAAAGGAAAAAGGGCAGTGTCTTCAAGCAGCGCAGCTTCTTCGAGACTCTTCTTCTGTTCGAGCGAACAACTCATTCTCTACTCTCTCAATTGTTCTGTAATCTTTAGAAGTTGTTCTCTATCTCCAAGTTTATGTGAGATTGTTAGGGCTTCTTGTTTGTGAGTTTCTGGTGATTGATTCTCTGTTACAGATTGGCCGGTAAAGGTCATCTAGGTCAAGTGTGTTTGGCCGG
>JAOWBN010033728.1:0-10207 GCA_028565015.1 Pinguicula moranensis | reverse complement strand
AACTTTCAGGTATTTGGTATCAGATGGTCATCCATTTTCTATGTTGAAAGCATTGCCAGAGTTAGAAGGCTATCTCTAAGTGGGTTTCTTCTTTACAATCTACGGATGGCTGATCAGTTATTCGTGCAATGGCCGCAGCTGAAAGCCAAGTACCCCCGTGCTAATTATGTGGGCCGCCTGATGTAGTGTTTCTACTTTCATGAAGGAGGTACCTTCTGAGTTCTGACTAAGTCTTATGTCTGAAACCGTAGGCACCTTATTATTCTATTTGAATAGTAACACTAGTGTGCTAAACATGCTTTTTAATCTACTAAACAGTGTCTGCGCGCTGTCTCAGATTGGTTTTGATTCTTGCAAGCTTCGTATAAAATGAATTTTGGAGTGTGATGGGATTATAGGTGCGGAACAAGTTATTATGCTCTTAGCATACTAACAGTAAAAGGTGTATTTGTTTCCCTAATTCCTAAAGGTGTTCATCTGTTAAAACTCACTACAACAGATCATGCAGAGATGAACGTTGAAATATTAAACAGACACTTGGAAGCATCTGCTACACCTTTCCTCTTCTTGAAATCCATTACTGCTTGTTCAAAGGTGCCCCTGAAAATCTCGCACATGGACATTAGATCCTGGCAAGAATCTTTAAGTAACTCGCATGCAGGGTCTCCTGCAAGCAGAATTCAGTCGTTCAACTTCTATGCAAGATTAAAATATGCAAGCTTTCATGACAAGCAAACAACAAGCTAATGTGAAAGTTATTCTGGTGATTTCAAAGCATAAGATGTTTCCCATAACAAAACCTTTTTCATAGATCCTCAAAATGAAGAAGCATCTAAGTGGTAACATTATCTAATCAGGTTTATCTAGAAGACTTGTTGATAAAAGAGAAATTGATATTAACTCTACTGTTTGTGGGGAAATATTACCAGCTGTCTGCACTATTATGTTCACTCGGGGATCAGAAGGGCGAGGTATGCTGTAACCAACAAACTCTAGGGCTGCCAAGACAATTCATACATTAATTTATAACAAGGCCGGGAACAAAGACTTCTCCCAAGCATCTTATAAATACATCAAAAAGGAACCCTAATTCAAATGATGAATAGGCAAATAAGTTGTGAAGCAGCACTAATTGTTGCACCTAATTAACTCAGGAAACATCTGCTCCAATGAAAATAGGGGGGAAAATGTTTACTCTTGATTAAGTGCATATCGCAGCACATTTGATACGGTATAATCTTCTTCTGTAATTGAAAATGTTGCCTGTGACGGATCCTGGTGTGAGCCGTGATCCATCAACACTGGAAACAAAGTAAAATAAGACAAATATTTTTGAGATAATATCTCAGGCGACCAATAATCACAATGAATTTTAATGTAGTATAATGGCAAAAAATTGCTAAAAATGTTTTTTGGGTGGTATATCTGCTCAATAATTATAAAAAAAATAATAGTTTAACCAACTCATAACAAAAAATAAAAGTTAAAATCATTTCAATTCATTGTGAAAAAACACTTTGGGCTCTCTTCATAACTGAGATGCCAAGGGTTTCTTCCAATTAGCTTGGCCCTTCCTTTAGTTTTTCTTCCTAAACCAGTCACCCTGACCTCCATTATTACCCGTTCCACAACTGACTCTTCTCATCCCAAATAGTTTTTTGATTATCACGCTTACTTCTCTACCAAACATTCTCTTCGAGCTCTTGTCAGTGTTCAACAACCTTGGAACCTACAACTTACCTTCAGGCTTCTAAATCCTCGGAGTGGCAAATTGCAATGAAGGGTGAGTTTGTTGCGTTGGTTGATAAATGTACTTGATCACTCTGCCCAAGGCCTCGTGGTCAGCATGTTTTGGTGTAAGTGGTTGTTTAAGATTAAACAAAAGCCTCATGGGTCGATCGATCGATATAAAGCTCGGTTAGCTACTTGTGGTTTTGAACAAGCACATTGTATTGATTTTCACGAAATTTTTAGTGCAACAGTTTGACTGACAACTATACATTTTCTCTTTCTCTTGCTGTCCAATTTGATTGGAGTATTCGATAGCTTGATAAGTCCAATGCTTTGCTACATCTTGAACTTCAGGAGGAGGTTTATATGGAACAACCCCCTAGGTTTGACTCTTCCGTGCATCCAGAGTTTGGTTGCCTTCTTCATAAAGCTCTCTATGACCTTAAGCAGGTCCCTAGGGCCTGGTATCTTTGGCTTTCTCATGCTCAATTGGACCTTGGGTTTGTGTTGTTCTAAGGTTGATACGTCTCTATTCGTGTTTTCATATGATGAGGTGAAGTTGTTTGTTATGATTTATGTTGATGATATCTTGGGTTATTGGATCTTGTCGAGCTTCGATCACGAGACTTATCAATGGTCTTCATTCCTCCTTTTTGTCTTTGTGATATGGGGTGAATTAGGTTATTTCCTTAGGCTTGAGGCTACTCCGGATACCTTTGCGTTGCACCTTCGTGAGGCATTTCGAATCTTCTTGAACGCACAAAGATGGTTGGGGCCACCCTCTCCCATCTCCTTGTAGCTTGGGTGGCCGACTGTCCGTCTCGGATTCACCTCCCCTAAGCCTAATGAGTCGACTCCTATCGTCAAGTCGTGGGGGCCTTGCAGTATTGTGTACTTTCGCGTCCTAATATTGCCTTTTTTGTTAAAAACCTCTGCCAACATATGCATAGTCCTTCTGTGTCGCATTGGAGTGTTGTCAAACGTGTCTTGCGCTATCTTAAAGGTACAGATCATGATCTGTGGTATACTTCTAGGAATCTTTAGGTTTAGGCATTTTTGAGATTCTAACTGGGTCGGGAACTCGGATGACTGTCGATCCGCCACAAGCTATGACATTTATCTTAGGTCTTATCTTATTTCGTGGTTTTTCAAGTAACAAATTATCGTTTCTCGTTCTAGCACTGAGGCTGAGTATCGTACCATGTCTCTTACCATTGCAGATGAGCTTATTGTCTGCATATGCTATTCTGTAAGTTACATATTTCGCTTGTGCATTGTCCTATTCTTTGGTGTGACAATATTGTGGCCTTGGCCTTGACTTCAAATCCAGTCTTTCATGATTGGACTAAGCATATCGAGGTTTATTATCATTTTAATTGCGGGAAAGTATCGAATTATGACATGTGTATCTGCCATCTCAGCATGCACGATCATATTGCTTATATTTTTATAAAAGTTCTTAGTACTTCTCATTTTCTTCTTCTTCCGGAAAAGCTGACCGTTGTTGCACCCTCTATCTGCTTGCGTGTTGGTGGTTAAGAATATTCTAAATTCCTCAAAAAGTCAATATTCACAAAATTTTGAAAATTCTAAATAGCTTATAGGATTCTACCGACGAAGTAACAACATCAAACAACCTTGGTTCTATAAAAGTAGCAATTGCACAAAAGAAGCCAATGATAAATTAGAGGAGGAACGTGTTGGCTACATCGAGTGCAGATCTAAATCCAAATATGTTAGAACGTATCTAACAAATGCGATAACGGATACGTACCTTTTGTGAAAGTGTATAGAATGTAGTCTTTCGGTTGATTATATTACGAACAGAAATCGGAAGGCTAATAGTCCCTGTATAATCCATGTAATAAAAACTCTTCTTTGAAGATGGTAAGACAACAATTCAAGAGAATTTGTTCTAGGTTCTCAACACATGAGAATACTAGTTTTCTCGTGTGAAAATAGGTACACAATGCAACCTATTTATAGGAGTACCAAATATGCAAAATTCTTCAATCGTAATCAAGTACAATTAAAGAAAATGTTTGCCACTGTTTCTTTGACCAACCAACAGGTACAATTAAAACAAAGAAAAAATTTCCAATGTTTTTTTGACCAACAACTCCCACTTGGTTACATAAGTCGCAAAACAATTTTCTAAATCTCTCGATGCTTCATACGAGAAGTGAGTCGTGCGACCAAAAAGCAACTAGTAGTGTCATATTAAGTCATCATCTAACTAACATGACACTTTCAAAATAACGATACCCCAAGTTTTCTTCGCACCACCGATAGCTACGTTTTTCTTTAAACTATACAATATTTGATTACATACTTAATGTAACCCCCATGACAAATATGGTGAAGTTAGACTAATTGTTCCTTAGAAAATAATAACCATCCGTATCAATTCGAGAGATCATAGTCATTGGATGACATACTAAAGTAGCATATCACAACTTCAAGTCATAACTCTAAGTCAAAGAGTAACGTCATAAGTGGACAAACATATGTCCTTGTGATTACATTATGACAATTAGGGGATTTTTTTGTTTGTTTTACAATGGTCATTTTGTAGCACACATAGTATGATATGTGTGTCATGGTATGATTCCCACTTAGGTAGGCATGTCACTTACTTATGTCATGCAAATCGTAGCCTTTGATAAATACACTTAGTCTTTATCCTATACATTCGGCTTTAAAGCTTTAATGTGAAAACTCAGAAATTTCACATTTGAGTCACTTAGAATCTAATTTAAATCTATTGAAGAGACCGTACAAAACATTTATCAGAATCATCCTTCATGCTACGCAAGCATAAGGGTGATTACCCGTAAGGCGAATCATAAAGTTTTGTGACATTTATTGTGCCTTATTAATTGATTGCATATACCAAAGTATTGCTTAGAATGAAAGTAAACCGCTGATTTCATTTCATAACCAATTGTTATAGAAATATGTCATTGTCATTTACAAGATGCGATCAAACCCTACGTAGTCTTAGACTCATGACATGAGCTCTAAACAAATTTGTAGGAATGGGTTTGATTATTGGATCAACAATCATCTTGTTAGTAGGAATATACTTTATACTGATATCCACTTTGTTGACAGCGTCTCGAATAAAGTGATATTTTTTTTGGATGTGCTTTGTCTTTCTATGGAACTTTGGGTCCCTAGCAAACTGAATTGCTGCATTATTGTCGCAGCTTAGCTCTATAGGACCATTGGGCCTCAAAGTCAAATTGAGGTACGGTAGAAAGCTTCTCAGGTAGAGTGCCTCTTGCACGGCTAGGCTACACGCGACATATTTTGCTTCCATAGTTGACAAAGCAATGCAATCTTGCTTCTTGCTACACCAAGATATAGCTCATCCACCAAGGATGAAAGCATATCCTAAGGTTAACTTGAACTCGTCCAAATCGCCTCTCCAATCAGCATCTGTATATTCTCTCAGTCGCATGTCCCCCTGATAGCATAGAACTAGATCGGCCATTTCACAGAGGTAACGAAAGATCCTCTTGACTGCTTGACAATGAGCAGGCCCCAGGTTCCCTTGGTAATGCCTTAGCAACCCAACCGCTAACCAGATGTTCGATCATGTACGTAACATGACGTATATCAAACTCCCTATGAAATTAGCATAGGGAATATTGATCATTTCTTCTTTTTTCCTTATCTATTCCCGGGCATTGATCGAGGCTTAATACCAGACCCTTATCAATAGGGGTGTCAACGGGTTTGGAGTAGTGTATCCTGAATGGTTCTAAGATTTTATTTATGTATGCTTGTTGGGACAAACTCAACATCCTCTTTGAACTATTTCTTCATATCTTCATTCATAGGACATAACTATTTTCATCCATATCCTTCATCTCGAAGACGGAAGATAGCCACTGCTTAGTGGCGTTTATCATTTCTTCCTTTATCCTTAGAACATACACGTTTTAGTCTTCATTTATCATAGTAAAGCCATATGAAGTAATGGCTTCATGAAATCTGAAGTACCACAATCTGGAAGACTATTTAAGACCATATATGGATCTTTTAAGATGACATACTTGTTAGCTTGTCCTGCTAAGACGAACCCAACAGGTTGATCCATATAGCTCTCTTCCTCAAGTGTTCCATTAAGGAAGGCAGTCTTTACGTACATTTGGAATAGCTCGAGATCCAAATGGGCAACCAGGTCCAGAAATAGGCGAATGAAGGCAATTCTCACCATAGGAGAAAATATATCTTCATAGTCTACACTTTCGATTTGGGTAAAACCTTTCGCCACAAAGTCGTACTTTGAACTTGTTGATTGATCCATCTGCACCACGCTTAACCTTGAATATCCACTTGCATCTAATCGGTTTTCAACGATGTGGCAGATCAACAAGTTCTCAAACCCAATTTGTTTGCATCGAGTCTATTTCATCCCTCATGGCACTTGGCCATTTTTCTCTATCGGATAATTCCATAGCCTCGTTATAAGAGGTGGGTTCTTCTATTTCCAACGGAACACAGAAGAATACTTTTTCCTTGATCTAAAATATCGTTGAGGAATTTTTCCGCGTTCACTTTTTCAGATAATATGATCTTCTATTTGCCTGGTCGGGGGTTGACTCCGAGTGGCCCTTTAACTCGTGGGACTGACAGTGTGAGAAAGGTTGCTCCCACTAACCCTAGGGTTTTCAAGACTAGTAGTCACATCGTCATGGCCTAAATTTTGAAAACCAATCTCATTCCTATGCATGAAAGTTTGAGGACTTAACTCTCTTTCACGTTGACCCTCAATTGACAAATTCCCACTTTGAATAGGTGGGATTTCAATATTCGGGGTAGTTTGGTAAAACATACTCTCCCTCACACCAAGAGATAGTGGTAGGTCATGCTGTAACTCATACAACTGACCATCCTGTTTGATTTTGCCATTAGTTAGAAACTGATCCTCTAGAAATTCGACATTGCGATTGTCGATTTCAGTCATGCCCCATTCGGGTATTCGCCGAACATCACATATCCTTTTGAATATTTGGGGTATTGAATGAACACCCTCTTGGTTACTCTTGGACCAAGTTTGTCATACTGATGGACTTGGTTGTGCACATAGCCTACCGAACCCCATGGTCGCATATGATCCAAGATTGGCTTCCTTCCATTCCATAACTCATATGAAGTGGTGGACACACTCTTGCTTGAGAGTTGATTGAGGATGTACGTTGCCATGATCAACGCATCTCCCCAAAAGTTAATGGATAGGTTGGCTTCGCCATCATAGACCTAACCATGTCAAGTAGGGCGCTATTCCTATGTTCCGCAATACCATTTTGTTGCGGAGTATAAGGAATAGTAAGTTGCCTTACTATGCCATTTTCATCACAATACCCATTGAACATATCAAAAAAGTATTTGCGATTGCGGTTAGTTTAAAAAATCTTAACTTTTCGAACCAACTGTGTCTCTACTTCTGCTACGCAGCGCTTGAACAAATCAAGTGCTTTTAACAATGAGACAACATATACATATATCCAAAACGTGAATAGTCGTCTATGAAGGTGATTAAATAAGAAGCTCATGACGTGCTTTCACGCTCATGGGTCTGCAAATGTCAAAATGGACTAGATCTAAGGGATTTGAGGCTCGAGAAGCCTTACCAAAAGGCTTCTTGCTAGTGTTGCTAGCTAAGCAAGGTTAACACTCAGGCAACTTAGCCTTAGTGAGTTGGTTTAATATACTGCACTTAGCATGTCTATTTAACCTATTTTGACCAAGTCTAGAATGTCATTTGACAGATTTGGAAGTTGTATATACATTAGAAACTAAGGCAAGGGATGAATTATTGTTGTAAATATCATCCAAATCAAGAACGCAAAAAAATGTTTGTATGAGTTGTGACCAAACACATCATCACCGCACTCAATTTTTAATCCACTAGGACAAAAATTAAATGAAAAAAACAAATGTAGCAAAGAAACAACTGAAACTAAACAACAATGGACTCCCGCTCCATAAATTATGTCATTTAATAGCAGAGTGTTCCCGCTCAAAGCTGTTGGTACCAATACCGATGACATCTTCTTTACTGCCATTGTTCATGGTTACGCTTCATGTTCCAGCGGCATAATGATAAAACTTGATAAAATCAGCACAATCATTCACTACGTGTTGACTCGTTCTTGAATCCACAATAAATTTAGGAATGGAATTAACAACTAATGCATGGGAGCAAACATACAGTTTGGAATTATTGGGAGTCAAAGGTACCTTTTTCAGCTCGGAACAGTCCCGAGAGAAATAACCTTTCTTTTCGCAGTTATAACACTTTACTTGTGCCATATTCTTGGGATCGTTGGACTTTGGTTGTTTAGCGAGAGTTTTTTTCTTTGGCTTGCCAAACCTTTTGTTCCTCTTAGGGTTTTTCCTGTGAGTTGCAAAAACTTTGGCAGAGGATGCAGAAGCCCATAAGGTTTCATCGCCAAGCTCAAGGTGCTTAGCTATATAAGCAAATGTTTTGATGTTTGCATCGTGAGACATCAGAGTTTTGAAAGGGGTCTACATTATGTCCTCCTTTTCATCAGATAATGAATGAATCACATTGTTCACCTGTTTGAACTTAGAAATTTGGATCCCACAAGCCTTGAGATCACGCAACATTGAACTCATAATATGGAGGTATTCCAATACAGGTCAACTCGAATCAATTTTGTATTAAAGCCAATTTCGGTGCAAGGTACGAAGCCTTGTAGCTGAAGTTTGGCTGTATACCTCTTTGGGTTTGTCCCAGATAGCCTTAGTCGTGGGCATCACATCGTACGTGGAAATAAGATCGCTATGCATACAATACAATATAGCATAGTGGGCACTGCGATCCTTTTTGGCCCATGCTGCATATGTCGTTTCAATTTTCGTGGGTTCCTCCATGGTAATGTGCTCAATGACATCTTTTTTCGTGCAAGAGATACTGAATCTTCCTAAATCAGATATCATAGTTTAATCCAGTGAGTTTATCACTGGATGAGAGCTCGAACTATCATGCTTGGAAGTGTCATTTCGACAAGTATATTTTAAGAAGGACATTAGGCACAATTTTAAAATTAAATTTTCGGTCAGGAATTTGAATTATGTACTACGTTCAAAAATTTCTAAGCTCATAATTATCACGTCCTACATAACCAATTTTTTTTTGGGAAAATCTAACTTTCACGTCTTGACATAAATTCAAGCAAAAATATATAGTAACAGATACAACCAGACAGATTGGCACTTAAAGTTATTAATTTTAACAATTCAGTGGGTTTTTACAGTACAATATTTTAAACCTAATTTATTCTAGCAAAAAATGGCCCAAATTAACTGTTAACGTATAAGATTTCGATTTTTTTAACATATAGTTAAAAGAAGAATTTTGAATCTATCAAAAGAATGTGAAATTGCTGAGACTAGATCCTTAACCGATTCGGTAAGTACCCAAGTAGCTTATGGGGAAACTAAGTCCCAAATCATAGACCAATCTCCGAGACAGTACTGCCATTCCTTGTGAAGAGCTAAGATTTTTGATGGACTCCTCTGCATTGCTAGTACGACAAAATTTTTAAAGAACTTGCAACAAACTTTGGCTCTTTTGTTCGGCTAGATAATAATACGGAGGGGCGCCACATGATGCAATGTGCCCGTATGCTAGTCCGGACTAAACAATTGTCCCATATTGATGAAATGTTAAAGATTGAATTGCCTAACGAATGGTTTTCTATATTAGTAGTGGAAGAACGTCCGAATAGGCGTGGATGGGAAAAAAGACCTCAAAGTACACCTGTCTGGAAGGAAAAAAAATCTGATACTCCTCAGCAGAGTCCTATCTGTATTTCTGTACCTCTAAGTAATGTTCCGGTGGGTGAAGAGATGTCATACACTTTTCCTGCAACTCTGCTGCCAGAGAAAAAAATGGATCCTATTCTACCATCTTGTATGGAAGTTGAGTCACTGGTAAGTCAGTTTTCTTCTAAGGCTATCACGGAATGTACTGACCCCCAAGAAATTGTTGATCTGATGATGGTAGTTACTCCAGTAGTATGTGAATCGGTGGGTACCTCAGGGAGTCACAACGGGGGGTTGACAAATGAGATACGGATGAGATCCGGTTCTTATACCTGCTCGAAGAGAAAAGCTACATGGATTCGCAAATATTATGGCGTCTCTGTCCGTATAAAAGAAGCGAACCCATATTTGTCTACTGTTGATGATACACGGCAGGAACATAAAACACTACCACAATCTGCCAATACTGTGAATCTGCCTCCTGTTCCAGCTGATAAGCAAATCCTCACGCCTGATGCTCAACATGCAAACATATCTGATGCATGTAATTGTGCAATCCTGCTACTGTGATAGAAAACAATGAAGAGTTGGTGACTGCCAGCAGCCCACAACTGCTCTCTGCCAATGTTTCGGAGGCTAAATTCATATGGACCCTTGGACAAACAATACGGAT
>JAOWBN010033727.1:0-21871 GCA_028565015.1 Pinguicula moranensis | reverse complement strand
GTATAGATAAAGGGTTATATCTTATGCATTGAATCCATGGTAAAGGCAGCTAGCTACTAGGCAATTAAATCTGTCTCTATACTCATATAGAGACTCCTCAAACAGATGCCCAGCATTCCTGATCTCCCTCTTCAATTTATTTAGCTTCGTAGCAGGGATGTACTTCTCTACAAACAACTTCTTCAGCTACGTCAATATTGTGATTGTGTTCGGATGGAGGTTGAAGAACAATTCTTTTGCGTTGCCTTTCAAGGAAAATTGGAAGGCTTTCAGCTTGATGACATCCTCAGTCACTCCTCTTGGTTGCATACTTGTGCAAATGGCATGAAATTGTGACAAATGCCTGATAGGATCCCCTCAAGCCAAACCTACAAAAGAAGGTAACTAATGGATCAAGCCACTTTTGAGCTCAAAAGCTATTCCATCAGGTGGATCTGGGTATTGGACTGTTATCTCCAGCTGGTTATAGTCAGGATCAGTCAATTCCTTCAAGGTTTGCTGGTTAGGACATGCCATATCAGGTTTAGCAGCAGCAGCTTCTTCAGGATAAGAAATGCAGTCTGCTGCACTTGCTGGAGCTGCATGCTTTTGTGCTTTTCCTTGTCTCTTTCTCCTGTGAAACAACCTCTTTGGCTCACTATCAAAGGTAGGATTATCGCTAGGTGGCTGGTTGTGCATAACACAGCCAGCCACAAGAATAAAAAAATCAATGAAATAGTAAACTTATCAGCAGAAAATCAGAACTGGCAGCACATTACACATTTACCTTTCCCCGACATCGGCGCCAATTTGATGATTGTTTTCTTCAGTGTCGTGGCTGGAAAACTACCTCAAAGTATTCCTAAGTTATACTACACAAGCTAAGGGGTAGCTAGTGCAGAGCTCAGGGTCGAATCCACAGGGAAAGGGGATGTTTTCTACACTTGCTCTGATCTCGTCAAAACACCAAAACTGATGGGGGGATTTTTTTGCAATTAAATACTAAAACTATAACCAATGAAACAAAAATGAAATCTAGATAAAACTACAGAGAGAAAACAAACTTCTTCTGACCATTAATCCATGAGAACATGCCATCAATCAAACTGGATACTAGATACTTGCTTTTGTTTTTAATGGTACTTAAGTATCGTTTTCAAGCCACTGTTTCTCTTCTTACAGTCTTAACTCCTTGACCAGGAAGTTAACACCTTCACTCTATAATCAGAGCCATATTAAGATCAATGAAACCTCATTAAGTATGTGATTCTAAGAGTTCTAACCGAATCTCATTCCTCTACACATATGATTTTAGTTACTCTTTCAATGAAATAGACTAACTGCCCTATTTGAATGAAGAATCTGCTATAAGCTAAGTCTTAGATGAACTAACCGTCCCTCTAAGTCCCCACTAACTATTGGTTTGGTTTTTATAAATTTAGATGGACAATCTAAAACAAAAAAAACAGAAACATGCACAAGTGTATCTACAAATGGAAAATCAATATCATTGTCTTGTTTTTCTGAACTTACACCTCACCAAATTGTTTAGGCTGTCTAAGGACATGTAGATTAGAAGAAGAATGAGTTGTACAGCCGAGCGTAACTGGAAGCAACAGCCAAGTTTAAGCAGGTTGCATCATGGAAACAATCTGCTCCTCCTTGGTACAGAAATTCTGCACTCTTTATTTCTGAAATTTTTAAGGGACAAGTACTATGTTTTTCTTTTCTAACTCTACCCCTATTCTTACCCTTTCCCCTGTCTCTCTTATACACATAAAGATGGTCAAAACAGATGAAAGAAATACAAGTAACAAATCCCTTGAAAATAGGGATTTGTTAACCATGGATAAGGAAGTTGTGTCTATCTTTTTTGACATAGTTTTGCTCCATATTTTCCTTGATCATGGCTTGTATTTCTCTGTGGAGGTTATATAGCAGCACGTTCAAGTAAACTCTTGAATATTTATAGAGAAAATTGTGATCTTCATCAAACTAGCAAAATTGCCAAAACTATTTGCTTTCTGCTCTGCATGCTGGTTGAGTTCATCACTTTTCGATTTTTTTTTTGATCTTCTGGTCGGATGAAATCCATGGATCAGAGATTCAATGTGTACCTAAGATGCATGCTAACATTTGGCTTCAGGTAGATCATGATAAATCACTCCGATACACTTATGGTAGTCTATGGAAAATGCTTCAAGATCAACTTAGCTCTGCTGCTCTTTTTTTTTCTATTTTTATGCAGACTGAAGTTTTGTGTTGCTGTTTTTCAGCTTCTGATTTTGATCAACTGAGTTCAGATCATTAGTACCTGAGTGATAATGGCCCTGAGTTTGTGTTCTTGATCATTAGTTTCAGCAAAAGCAATAGATGCTTGAACTTTGAAGCATGATCACTTGATGTTCATCTTCTTTCTTCTTGAAGCTTGTAGTTAGAGGATTTCAGCTTTGATTAAGGGGTAATGCATCTTTTTTAGTTGAATCCTTGGATCATACAAGGATGAAACATTAAGGCTTAAATACTGCAAAATGATTAAGAATAACAACAATTCATGCATTGTTGTCATGGGCGCAAATGTTGCTATCAAACCTATTGCTTGACTTCATTCCTTATAGAATGAACTCTTGTTGATGTATTTGCAAGAGCAAAAAATTGGAAAAGTAATAGAGTGATAAAAATGAGTGTCAAACCACGAGGATTCTATGTTAATAAGAACCAAAATTAGTGATTTTGAGGAAATTTGGACGAATAATAATTAATGGGTTGCTAAACTACTAAATGAGCACAAACATACATAAGCATAACTAATCAAGAGAATATTTTTAGTATTTGTTAGTTTTAATAAACGGAATGTAAATGATAACTTCTCTTGGATGAAAATCTAGGGTGAACGACTTCACCACTTAGTGCATCTTGGAAAGTTAATTTCTCAGCTTAGCTTTTAGATCAGTTGTTTTTTGTCCACCGGACTCCTCCTTCTAGTTACTAATTTCCTTAGAGTAATAGCTCCTCTTATACGGTATGCAAACACTCATCTCTTGAATCTTGTGCCTAACCATACGAAGACTAACTAGCTCACAAGATCTCCCTTGGTAAGCATGCATTCATCTCTCGAATCTCATATAAATTACCGAGAGACTTTATCCTCATGAAATCCATCCACGGTGGCATATTTCCCCTAAACTCTCATCTCTCGAATCTCGTGTTTAAGGTACTTGATGTTAGAATACCATTTCTAGCATAGTTCTCATCTCTCGAATCTCGAACAACCCTTAAAGAACTAACAAACATTTATCAAACATTTGCTAGTTGGTACCAAAACCCTAATAACACTAAACAATTCAACATTTCAAATAACTAAATATTCAAAACAACTCCCAATAACACACAAAGGGCTATATCATGCCCTATAATATGGTTTTATATCATGTTTAATGCATGAGTTCCATAAGAACAAACAAGATAAGAGTTCATAATGCAAGAAAAACCCCTAAGATGAATAGTGGATTAGCTGGAGCTCCTCTTGTCTTTAATCAAAGCTTCCTTCTCCAAGTTGTCCACGAACCAAGACACCATCCTCTGTCTTTTGC
Organism: Pinguicula moranensis; assembly: GCA_028565015.1. NCBI lineage: Eukaryota > Viridiplantae > Streptophyta > Magnoliopsida > Lamiales > Lentibulariaceae > Pinguicula > Pinguicula moranensis. The sequence goes on along the minus strand of JAOWBN010033727.1, from coordinate 18,299 downwards.
TGGATGTGATCGTCTCTTTTCCAAGTGCAAGGCTGTTGGCTTCCTTGAGAAGCTTTGGATAAGATATTTCTCCAATAGTGAAGGTAAATTCGTCTGTCCGCACCCCATATTCATGTAGATTTTCCTATTTTTATTACCAAAAGATTATGTGGTATCTAGTATGGAGTTGCGCCCTGTAGATATTGGATTCATGTCCTTGCGATTGTAATCATTCATCCTCAACTTCCTAATTTGCCTAACATATTGATTGAATCCTTGCAAAACACGAGAAACGAGTATAAAATGCACTTCTAATTTTTGAGGATCAACATGATTCAAGCAAAGAAGTCAATTATAAGTTGTAACAAAACCAACTTATCAACATCCCCAAACTTAAACCCTTGTTTGTCCTCAAGCAAAACTGTAAAGCTCATTTAAGCACCCCCCTATTTGAATGAATATTTATGCACAAGTTTTCGTAACTATGCACAGCAACCAGGAATACATGCATTAATACACATGGTCATTTCATTTAAAGAGAATTTCTTGGTTCAAAGAAATTTGTGAAGTGGGCATATGGGGACTCTATTTTGAGTGAAATTAACCGCCTTGGCTACTAGACTCTTCAACCTTTTTCATCACCCTTGCTTTTTGCCATGCTAATGCATTCAACGATTGAGGTAGGCATTATATTTGAAACCAACTAATACTCTTTACAATGATCTTACAATAGCTCAAGAGCAATAGTGCATACAACACTTTGAGAGCATTTGTTTACATAAGTGATGCCCTTTATTTGCTTATCTTTGGAATAACTATTTGAGCTTTGAATGCATATGAATAAATGCCTAGCTATTCTTCAAAAATACATCAAAATTCTCCCTCTCAATTTTTATTTTTTATTTTTTTTGGCTATTTGCTTTTACTTTTTTTCTAGATATAAATTGTCCTGAGTTCATTAGGCTTAGAGGGGCTACTTCTATTTGAAGAGTCACTAAGAATTCCTATCAAACCCAAAACATTAGTTGAATTATTTCATTTCTATATTACTCCTACAATGCGCCACTCACTATTTCTTATTTGCTATGCAATTCTCCTATAAATTCATGACATAATGCATAGGTTGCACTATTCACGATTAACCTAAGGCACAATAAGCACAACGCCACATAAATAGCAAATTAAATTAAGCAAAACAAGCAAATAATAGTTCAAACATAGTCCAAACAGGATAAACTAAAGTCCATGCAATTGTTCAACCATATGGATCAAAACGCAAAATAGATAAATGATGCGCCCATCCCAAACTTAAATCTGGCACGGACCTCAGAGAAAAAAAAAAGATAATGCAATAAAAACATTACTCTCCTGACGCAGCCGACAGTTTTTCAGTTTGACACCAAAAGATCATCTTCAAAACCTAAGGATCTGTTTCTTCTTCATCTTCAACAGGTGGTGGTGGTGTGTGTTCATCTTGAGAGGCATGGGAAATGGGTTGATCAGAAATGGATGCCTTGAGTTTCTACCATCATGACCAGATTTGTATGGTTGGAGGCAAAGTAACGGTAAGTGTGTTCCATGACCACTTCCCAGTAGTCATCAGTGGGAGCAACTGCAACTTTTGTGGATGCATTTGGGGCCTGCACGTTAGTAATACTGGGGACAGATTTAGCTTTGCGCTAGGGAGAGTTGAGAATCTAGGATGTCCTCAGATCTGTTTTTGATATTTTCGAATATTCTCCTAGCTTGATTAGCAAGGTGTCCCCAATATTTGAGGCAGGGGGTGTAAGCTTCTCTTCAGGCAGTTGAAGTATCCCTACATTCAAACACAGGGTCATAATCAGTGAAGGAAAGTGCAAGGAGCCAGATTGCTTTCCCAAGGCCATGATGCTTTCCATGATATATTTGTAGATGACTTTTTTGACATTAATTATCATCATTGTCTTAATGGCATAGATGAGTAACAACCTGTTCAGCTTGACATATGTTGTGTGGGTTGTAGGCATCATCTTGGTGAAAATGAACATATGCCACAAGACGGTGTTTGAGTAGCAATCAGCTTTAGTAACTCCTGGTTCTACCTATTTAGGCCCTTTAGACATCTTCCATTCATAATCGGGGAGCACAAAAACTAAGTGATCTCCATTAGATTTGGATTCTCCGCAATGAAGTGGGAATACTCATCCTCATCCATACTCATAAGACCATAGACCTCGTTAATTTCTTCGGGTCCAAAAGGGACCAGACATCCCCGAACCCATATATTTCCTTCGTCAGCCATAATTAAGTTAGCATAAAATTCCCCCATCGGATTGACAGAATAGTTCCCTGGGCTGCTAAGAAATTCGGTCCATCCTCTATCACTACACGCAACACGGAGACTAGACATGATCGCCTTAGACATTCCTTGTTCTTTTATGACATCCAACACTCCCACAATAGAATCATAAAATTATTGTGCTTTTATCCCTTTGAATTTCCCTTGAGTCTCAGGTTTTACAACTCGTGCCTTCTTAGGTGACATTATACCTCACTAAGTAAACTCTTGAGGGAGTGTAAAGTGTTCATGAAAGATATACTTTCCACAAACGATGTTACCGGGGATGGATGCAGCAGTTGGCACGTTGAAGGATGTCAACGATTGGAGCATGGCAGACGGCTGGGAATTTGTTTAGCATTTGAGCGAAGAACACAAGGCTAGGGTTAGGGGAGTGTAGGGGAGTGTATTTGTGGGTGTGAGCGGGATATGTTTACTTTTTTATGGTTTTAGGGTTGTATGTAAGTAGTCCTTGTGGTACTAAACATGAACAAAAGCCCTTTGTGCTTGTAAGCAAAATAAACCATTCAGCCGAATTTGAGAAGATCATGATTGGATCTTAGAATTTCATGGGGTCTAAGGATGGAGTTTCAAAATTTGTTGAAGTAACTGCTATTCCCACATAATTTTAGTGATGATCCGACCCCTGTGAGTCTGAGCTATGACTTCGCGACAATTTTCTTCTTGAAACTCCTTTCACTGGTTTTCTCCTCTTCTTCATCCTGCATCACGTAACACATCTCAATTAGCGCACTCACCATATGTGTTTCTAGTACTAAACATACACACTAAATGACCAATTGAGATATTCAAGTTATGTACAGAAAAATGTAAACCCCGAACAAGAATAAACCACCTCATCCCCAAACTTAAAGCTCAAGATTGTTCAAAATAAACACTTCACAAAGATAGGAGAGAATCGAGGGCATCCTTGTTTTAGATCAAAAGGGCTTGAGTTGCCTCCTAAAAAGCGTTTCTTTACAACCATCATCGAGATAAGGCTTCAAACTCTAACCATTCATCTTAAATGTCCCCTTTTTGGCGTGACAGATCTTCAACGGATCCTTGCTTGATTCTATCTCCATTAACATTTCATCTGAAAATTATCATTGATTAGGAGTTCATCGGAAGCATGCACCTCATGGCTATGCCCTTCAAGGCGTGATAAGTGGTCAACTAAATTTTTTTTGGATCCTTTCTTATCCTCGATCTCTATATCAAATTCTTGCAACAATAAAACCAAATGAATCAATCTAGGGTTCGTATCCATTTTTGCTATGAGCTATTTTATCACGTAATGGTTATTATATACTACTACTTTGCTCTCTAGGACATAAGACCAAAATTTGGTAAATGCGAAGATTATGGATAAAAGCTCGTTTTCGATTGTGGCATAATTTAGTTCAGGGGCATTCATCGCCCTACTTTCACAGTAGATTGTGCAAAGCACCTTATCATGGCGCTACCCGAGCAATGCGCCCATGGCATAATCACTTGCATCGCAAATATTTTCAAAAGGTATGGCCCAATCAGGGGCACAGACCATAAGGGTGGATGTGAGTTTCTCTTTCAATGTGTTAAAGGCAATCAAACAGTTTTCATAGAAATTGAATGAGGCCTCTTTCTCCAGTAACTTATACAAAGGTCGAGTGATATGAGTGATATGATAGATATGAGTGATATGATAGACATTTTTTGGTAGAATCCTGCATATCCCAGAGCTTCTCATTCTTCGACTGATGAGGATGGTGGTAATTTGGAAATTATCTCAATTTTAGCTCTATCCACTTCAATTCCCAAGCTTGATATCTTTTGCCCTAAAACAATGTCTTCCTTTACCATGAAGTGGCACTTCTCCCAATTCAAGACAAAGTTGGTGTCCTTACATTGTGCTAACACTTTCTTAAGATTTCCTAAAAAACTTTCGAATGAGTGCCCAACCACAGAGAAGTCATCCATGAATAGATCAATTATTTGGTCCACCATATCAGAAAATATGGATATTATGCACCTCTGAAATGTGTTTGGTGCATTGCACAAACCGAAGGGCATGCGTCAAAATGCAAATGTACCACAAGTACATGTAAATGTTGTCTTTTATTGATCTTCTAGAGCAATAAAAATTTGTTTGTATCCAGAGTATCCATCAAGGTAACAATAGAATTTATGCGCTGCCAGTCTATCCAGCATTTAATAAATAAATGGAAACTGGCATTTATCCTTTTCTTGTTGGTTATTCACCAACCTATAGTATGTGCAAACTCTCTAACCAGTGACTGCTCTTTTTGGGATCATCTCATTATTGTCATTAGTCTCCACAGTCATACCTCTTTTTCGGGGACACATTGAACTGGACTTGTCCAACTGCTATCAGGAGATACACTACCCTAGCATCTAGCCACTTTAGCATTTCCTTTCATACCACTTCTTTCGTGACTTGGTTTAAACATCGTTGTGCTGTTATAGAAGGTTTGCTTCCCTCTTCTAACAAGATCCTATGCATAAAAAATGATGTGTTGATACCTTTGATATCGGCTAAAAGTCAATCCTATAGCGCCTTTGTGCTCTTGCAACACTCTTAGTAAACCGCCTTCCGTTTCCTTAGTCAATGTGCTCAAAATGATTACTGGGAGTTTGTTGGTCGGCCCAAGAATGCATACTTCATATGTGGCAGCAATGTCTTCAACTCAAGAGTTGGGGCTTTTTCAATGGAACTTGTTTGAGGTGCTGGTCTTTCTCCCAGTTCTTCAAAATAACCTTTCTTCAGAGGTCCATTGGCTTCTAGCCAATTAGCACACTCCATTACGGACGACTCCTCGAGGATGGTGGAATTTTCACTGACCAAGCAATTCTCCAGTTCATCTCTATGATACCCATACCCCTCCAAGGGCATTTGATCAAGGGTTTCAATGCTGGAGTAGCTTTCCTGGTTGTCAGGATGTCTCATGTCTTGGTGCACATTGTACTTTTCTTCTTCTCCCTAAACTCTCAGTATTAATTCGCCTCATTGTACATCTATTATGGCCCATCCAGTGGCTAAGAATGGTTTTCCTAGAATAATATTGATGCCACGATATGAAACCCTAAACTTACCTTCAGACGCGCGCAAATCCTCCTCCATATCAGACCTCAGAAAATCCGCTAGGAAGATAAATTTTTCAACTTTGATCAAGACATCCTCAATTATTCCTCTCGGGTGTTGGATCGAGCTATCAGCCAAGTATAGAGATATGGTTGTGGGTTGAGCTTATCCAAGTCCAAGGTTCAGAAAAATTGATGCGGACATCAAATTAATACTTGCACCAAGGTCACACAATACTCTATAAAAAGTGGAATTTCCAATAGAACAATGAATAGTGAAACTCTTTGGATCTTTCAACTTTGGAGGCAATTTCTTTTGTAGGATGACACTGCATTCCTCAGTTAGGTCCACAGGCTCATATTCCTCAAACTTCCATTTGTTGATAATATATCCTTCATGAATTTTACAAAACAAGACATTTGCTCCAGGGCCTCAACAAAGGGTGTATTTATATGAAGTTTCTTTCAAACTTTAAAAAACTTTTGGAATTGCTTGTCCAACATTGTTTCAACCTTTTAGGAAAAGGAACTGTGGGAATTTGCTCAGCGTTCTGTTGAGTCAACGACTGTTCTAACGTTTGATCAATTGTCTTCTTTGGGACAGGGATTCTCCTTGGAGTTTCCTCCACTTCTTTTCTATTTCTCAAGGTTATGATTTGACATTGCTCCTTGGTTTTTTTTTTATGAGCCAAATTTTATTAATCATAAAAATAAGTATGTACAACTTTCTTACAGTAAAACAATGAAAAACCAAACATATGAGACGGATCTTCTTTGTGAACAAGGTTGGTGTGCGCAGCATTGGTCAAAACAACTCTCAGCTATGCAGGTTGCCTGTTCACCTTATAGTATTAAAGTCATGAGAGTGTTACTGTAGCCCATTAAGCAAAGATTTAAAGGCTACTGCAGCATTGCTCTTCTAGCATTCGATTATGCAAGCCGCCATACAAGTATGGCTGCAAGAGTCTTTATTGTAGTAATTGGCGCAACTCAGCCTATTTACCTTATAGCATCGTAGTCATTTTATTGTTGCAGCCTCCACGGTTCCCTTGTCTTCAATCTGAGGTCTCATGGTGGAGGTTAGCATCATCTATGAGATTGAATCCTCAATGTGCTTAAGTTGATGTATAATTCTCCACTGAAAGAGTAAAATTCTTTTCTTCCAAGGATGAAAAGTTGATGTTGCCACTCACCTACCCTGTTCATGTAGCCAATTTTCTAACACCTTGGACCCTTTCTCTTAATTTACTGCAGCTGGGGGAATAGCCATGGCAAAATAATTCATCATTGTGTGCACGCTAAATTTTTCACCCTTATGCTCTTATCTAACATCTCTACATACAAAGCATGTTGCCTGTACCAAAGAGGTAATAAAATAGTGAGAATGAACAAAAACAATTAGGAAATCTCCCTGCTGAACGAGCATTTATCACAAAAAGGACATGGATCCACTTGAAAGTTTCTTGCTGAGAAGTAATCACAGAGCATAATAACTTACCTCAAAATACAGTAGAAGTCCAGTTCAGAAACAGTGCACAGGAGTTAGTTACCTTCTTAAAGCCACCCCCTTTTATCTTTTTTCAGCTAAAAGATTAACCGCCGTAAGCTCATGCCTTTTATACTTTTCTATTGTAACTCCTTGTCAGCTCATACTACATGAAAGGGAAATTCATGGATGCTCCCTGCTGAAGAATAAAAGCGTGAGGATACAAGGAGTAAATGCCATCTAATTAGGGGCTATAATCTCCTTCATAAACAGACTCAGACTCATTTCTAGGACCTTTGAAATGATCTTTGGAATGACTCCAATTAAAGTGATAGGTCTAAAGTCTTGAACATAAAGAGGAGTGTCTGGTTTGGCTAGCAGAAAAATATGTGCCGCATTACTTTCTTTGGCAAGTTTGCAGTTTCTGTAAAATTCAACAGAAAGTTGCAGAATGTCAAACTTGAAAAGGTGAAGAAAATGTTTAATGAATTTAAAATTTAGACCGCCCGGTACTAGACTCTTTTCACTTCCACATTGTTGGATAGCATTCAATATTTCAACTTCTTAAAAGGGTCTCACAAGCTGCTCTCTAGTCAGATGTGAGAAATGATGAAATCTGATATTTGGATCTTAGGGTTGTTCCATTGCTTTTCAGAGAATCTATCTGAAAAGTATTGTCATCTCTTGATATCCACGGGATCCTCCAGCCATGTGTTACCCTCCCACATGCCTTGGATAGAGTTTCCTCTCCTACTCTTTTGGATCCATGTGTGGAAGTAGACAAAGTTGGCATCTCCTTGTTTAAGCTAGTTGATTGTAGCTTTCTGAAAATAAAGGTTGTCTATGTTTTTGGCCAGTGCTTGAAGTTCTTGCTGTTTGTTCATAAGCAGATGAATATCTCATGCAGTAAACTAAGAGTTGTTTTAAGCCTGAAGTTCCATTTCAGTAATTTGATCAAGCAGATTTTTTCTTTGAGATAAGGAGCTCCTTGGTTGCAGATTGTTCCACTCTTTAATTCCTGTCCTCAACTCCTTTATTTTGATCTTTACTCTATGGTTTGCGAACCCCTCTGGATTTATTTTAGAGCTGAGGTTTTTCTACCATTGTAGTGAAATCTACATTTTCTAGTCAGCAGTCTAACATTCTTAAAAGTTTAAGACCCCAATTTCTAAGGTTGCAATAAAGGGATACAGGCCTATGATCAGAATCGTCCCTGTTTAGACCACCTTGAGTCCAGGATATGTCATTTCCCAGCCAAGCATCGTTTACAAGAAATATGTCAAGCCTACTCGAACCTTTATGAGAATTCAGGTACCAAGTAAATTTTCTTCTAGCCATTTTTAGATCTTGAAGATGCATACCATTAACAAAGGATCTGAATGCATCGATCTCACATTCCAAGGATCGCTGGGAACTGCCTTTTTTCTGATGCATCTATAACTGCATTAATGTCCCCTATAAGGCACCATTTATCCATCCCTTTCCCATGATTTGTTTCCATTGAATCACCATTACTCCTAAATCATGAGAACCGTAAATGTTTAGCATATGAGAAGCTGTTGGTTCTGAATACTAGTTGCCTGAAGTTACCAGAAACCCATCTTCAGAAGTAATGCTGAGTCTGCTGAAAACAAATTTATTTCAAATGCAAAGTAGACCACTAGATTGCCCTAGAGATCCTTTGTATATCCAATCGAAGTCATCATCAAACCAAAGGAATTGACATAATTTTCTGTCAACAAGTTCCATTTTAGTCTCTTGAAGGCTCACAAAATCAGAAAGTTCTGATAGAATAATATTTTTATCTCTTCCCTATCTACCCTATCCACAAATGCCTTTGACATTATATGTGATAATCTTCATAGAGAACTATGGACATCTGAATCCCGGGGCATCAATAGTGCCTCAGGTCTTGCACACTTCATTATTTGGGAATCAATCTTTCTCAGTTTCTATTTGGTTTGCTGAGGATCCAGATATGATAGCCCTAGCTATTTACCAATTTCCATTGTGTGATCAGCTTCAACATCCAACTAATCTTCAGATAAGCTCAGGACAGAGGGATCTTTTTGTTGAACCACAAGGTGACTAATTTCGTCTTCTAATACAGCAATGTCTTTTCTCTAAGTGAGCCATTATGTTTGCGTGTTTGGCTCCTTGTTTTAGGGCCATTTCCTTGCCTTTCTTTGAGAAAAAACTTTTTGGGTGTGATAGTATCACCTTGTTTTGCAACCCTAATAGGAGGAAAGTCTTCAGTAGAGGATGAGATGTGCTAGAAATTAGTAGCTAAATCAGATGAAGGAATAGGTGGGGGTACCTGTAAAAGACCTCTGGCTGAAGGTTGCAGATGTGAGTTCATGAGGGAGGCTGCCTGCAGGGGAATGATAGATACAACTGAAGTTTCCAAGGGAATTTGATCATCACATGGCAGAGGAGATTTACAGCATTCTAGGCACTCATCAAAAGACACGAATACCACTCCCTGAGGAACAAAACAGTTATAGGATTGTGCGAGGTATGCGAAACCTCCTGTAGAGGACTTAAACCAGGAGCATCCTGATTTTTCAGGAATTCTTTCTATGGAGGAAATTAAGTGGTCTTCGTTGAGAGCTTTCGAGACAAGCCATCATGGTAATCTATCAGGAATCCAGGATTAAGTAGTACCCATGGCAACAACATCTGCATGAAGAGATCCAAAAGTAGATTTAACTTGATCTCGTGATTGCAACCCCTGAGGGTTTGTGAGCTTAGCTGGTGACACCAGCTTCTGAGAGCTAGCAATTATCTGATCCATAGCAGGGCTAGAGTTTACAAAGTGCCCAAATGAAGATAACTCATCAGTGTGAAGACTAGAGCTGTCTTCGTGATTTTTAGGTGAAAGCGCATGACCATAACCCCAACAATCATTGAACCTTGTTGAGCTTAGTTCTGAAATATGAAGAGTGACTTTTGAATCATCCACAAATATAGTGAGGGAATCCGACACTGAAGAAGTCTAATCTAGAGAGATTAGCATTTGGACTGCTTCCAAGTAATGCTTATTCAAAGTGGCATCATCAATTTTATTTATTGTGCCTAGTTGAGAACCAATCTTGACTAGAGCTTGAAAGTTCCAAAGTTGAAGTGGAAAACCAAATACTTTAATCCAGCACAACTTTTGTAATGGAGAGACCAGAGAGGAAACAAACCATGGATGAAGGTCTGCTACCCATTGAGCCAACCATGCAGAGTCATGATTAATCAGGTTTATCAAATCCACTTCCTCATTTTCCCATATAAGAATCTTCCCAAGGTGATGGGGCTGATAATAATATTGATATAACCTAAAGATTTCAAGCTTAATTGAAGGTCTCTACATCCATCCAGGTCAAGAAGGGTACTAGTAAAGCTATGCTACATCCAAGACAATTAAGTTGTGAAAGTGGAGAATTTAAGTATATTATCTGGACCCTGAGATTTGTGAGGCTCAACAATAGGTGGAGGATCTCTACTAGTGGAGGCATCAGCTAGAGGTCTCTTTCCAACGTTGTAAGCTGGGATCTGAACCAGCTTGGTCCTGAAGACTGTGGCAGGGGTGTTCTATTTTTTGAGGGGTGCACTAGTTTTGGGAAATTTGGCTTCATTAGTGTGTAAACGGTATGAACCAAACCAAATGTTATTCATTTGGTAGAGTCTAGTATCCACCTCTACATTATCTCTAAACTGGACAAAGCCAGAAGGCGTACCATTCCTGTCCAATTTTTTGGCAATTGCCCTGCCTATATATGATCTTGGTCAGATTATCTAGCTGGAAATCCTTGGGGAAGTTGTATATGAAGTATGTTAGAGGATGAGGCTCGTTCTGAGCAATCTGTGAAATTCTTGGGCCTAATCGTTCATTGACTGGACGTCTAGAAGTGATCAATGCAGCTGCATAGCTTTGAGTTTCATTTCTAGGGAGCAGGAGAGTATTTCCAACACGGATGGCGACTTGCCTAATCCGTTTTAGCTTATGGGAGGGGATGATCCAATTATTCTTTGTGGGAATGATGAGTAGAGAAAGTTTTCCATGGAGGGAAGCGGAAGGAAAAGTTCAGCTGAGAAGAGGAGACGGTAAAGCTAGACTATAAAGATGATGAGAGTGATGGAAGAAGAATATAAAACTAGGGGGTATTATGTAAAAGAGACAGGACAAAGAATCTCGGGCATGTAGGGTGTCCCCAAGAAGTGGGAGAGCGGAGTCATGGAGCTAGGAGAAAGTTGGGATGGTTGGAGAAGTGCAAGACAATGGAAGTGGCTGAGTTGGGGAGGTTTTACTTTTTAGAGGGTCAAGGCTGAGTGGAAGGTTATCCTGGGCAAGTAAGGTGTCCCTAAGAAGCGGGATAGTAGAGTGGTGAAGATAGAAAAATGCTGAGATGGATGGAGAAGAGGAAGACGGAGAAAGTGGCTGAGAAAGAGCGGAGGTACTATTTAACATTATCCGAGCGGGGCTGTTAAAGTAGGCATTCCCGGACGCGTAAGGCATCCCCGGGAAGAGGGAGAACTCAATGAAAGAGCTAAGAGCAGGAGGTGATGGATGGAGAGGAGTATGTTGGAGAAGAAGGCTGAGGAATGGCGGGTTTATTATTCATGGTGGGGATGTGTACAGAGAGGAAAAACTCGACTGGCGGGTTTGTAAAACACCTTGTGGTCTTTCATATAGTTGTTTTGCCAATTGACCCATTTGAGTTTCCAAGTTCCTAATTTCCACAACTTGATCCTTCAAATTAACTCGTGATTCCTGAATGAAACTGCTTGACGCGACGGCTAGCTATGCTATAAGATCAGTGTTGCTCTTGGTGGCAGTAGTCAGCTGGGCTAAAATCTCATCATTTTGAGGACTTGGATAAGATGATTTTTGCATTTGAGGCTGCAGCTGTGAAGATGTTTGGGTTTGTGGAATTCAGAATATGCTGATTATTGCTTCTGGAAAAGTTGGGGTGTTCATTTCTTCGTGGGTTGAAGTTGTTGCATTCAAAGCTATTGGGGTACCTCTGTTGGTTGCCGACATAGTTGAGTTGATCCATAGGGACATTGATAATTGAGGTCTTTTCCTGGCAAGATTCACAATTCTCAAATGATTCATAATCAAATGAACCCAATAGGCCATTTTGGCACATCTTGGAAATGCGATCTTTGCCTACATAACTAAGTCTACAATGCCAAAGGTATGACGGACTTATATCTTTTGTATTTATATCTACACTAAGTATTGGTTCATCTATATTCAAAACATAATGACCATATATACTTGGGGCTACCAAATATCTAATTCCATTTTTCAACATAGTACAACTATTGTATTGTTGCAAAATAGAATACCCTTCAGCGTCTAAACGTAAAATACATATCAGATTTTTCATAAGTAGTGGAACATAATAACAGTTATATAGTTCTAGTACAAGCCCATTGGGCAAATTAAGATAGTAGGTTCTGACGGTTGGATACATGACTCTTGCTCTTGTTCCGACGCGAAGATCTACTTCTCCTTTTGTCAACGATCTACTTTGCTTCAACCCCTTCAAATTATTACAAATGTGAACAGGCGATCCGGTATCAAATACCCAAACATTAGAAGCAAATATAGAAAATGCATCAATCATGTAGATACCTGATGAAGATGCTTCCTTAAATGTTTTCAAAGATTCAAGATAATCTTTGCAATTGCGTCTCCAGTGGTCAGTCTTTCCACACTAGTCACTCTATATTATCAATGCTAGGCTTCACTATTTTATATGTTATAAATAAACAAATACTGAAGGTTACTACATATATACACATTAAAGTGTTAATACATAGACCAAAGATGATTGGCCTTAGGACATAACACTAACACGTTTATCCTTACAAAAAACGTCACTTTCGTTGGTTGGTCACAAGGTGTTATTTAGGCATTAGAAACGACAAAATCAACCTTTTGATCAAGTTTTTGAATCACCGAATTAGGTGTGGAGTTTTGTCACATGTTCGGCAAGGATTCATATCATTTGGTATCAGAGTGAGGTTTGGACGTTTTTGCCCCTATCTTTCAATGTTTTTGTCACAGGTTGCTTAGCTATCTATAGTTTTGAGGCCAAAATTTGTTTGATAGTTTATCTTTTTTTTTTTTTTTTTTTTCATTTTTGAGTTGTAACCTTGCTGATTTTCCAAAACAAAAGATCGTTAAAAAAAAAAGTGAACGAATTTTTTTTTAGTTCAAAAGCACAAGCAATTGGGTTAATTTCATAAAAAAAAGAAGAGAGATTTCGAGACCCTCAAAAGAGCGCTTCATCGAAATTGTTGCAATCAGCAAGATATCTATTCTAGTTGAGTTGTTTGAATTTTTAGTCACGAGTTGAGTTTTCCAATACACAAAATCGAGACCCACACATTCAAGTTTGGTACCCTTCTATAAATCTCAACCTTGAATCAAGTTTCAATCGTTCTACGATTGTTGTTGGGCTTGATAAGAGACTTGAGTTGAAGTTGGCTAAAACCATACTGAGAATGCTGAGAGGAAAAAGGCAGAGTGGTGAGGTTCAAGAGAGGGTAAAAGCCTAATTAAGTGATACACGACTGTTTGAGTGCATAAACGTGAGGGAGTGGTGAGTATTTTTACTAACCTTTTTTGTGCAGGTACAACATGTCTCAAAGAGACAAAATCATGGTTAGATCACATAAAGATGATGACCCTTATAGAATCCTCCTGGAGGAGGTACTAAAACTGAAAGCAAGTTATGAGAGAGAGGCATGCATGATTGATAAAATAGAAAGGCGGATCATGAAGGGATCACCTAAGGCATGAAAGGGGCCTCCATTGGAAAATACTTCATAAATGGACATTCCAAGGAATGCTGAAAAAACTAATGTTATTTCTCCTGGTAATTCTACACCTTTTAGAATTTGTGCTCATGATATTAGGTGCACCACATGCCAAGGATATGGACACACCTTCATTCAATGTCAAAACGGTAAGGAGATAGTGGTGGACTTTCAAGACAAGCCTAGGAGGAAGAAGAGCACCATTCGTGCAACACCACAATCAAAAAAGGTATCATCATTCGAGATTGTTGGTAAAATTCAGCAAGAGAAGGTGCAAGTCGTTGAAGCAACACACGTTTTTGCGGTAAAAAGCATTGATGTCATACCACCAATGAGGGATGTACCACCTCTTGAGCGTGTTTGTAATATTCAGTTAGAAGATGTGCCAATTGGAAAATCTGAGCACGATCTCAATGTGCAAAACATCAATTCTGAAATTGTAATACTTAGTGAAAGTCTAGAAAATGAAAGAGAGATTGAGATGATGCGTGAAAAAGAAAAGGAGATTGAAAATATGAGAGAAAAGGAAGGCTTAAGAGAAAAATTAAGAGAAAAAAGTAAGTTGTGTGACAAAAGTGAGGAAAAATAGAATGAGAGAAAGAGTGAAATATTTATGGTCCAAAAGAGTGAGGAAGAAAGATTTTTTATTCCTTTTGAGCATATGATTGTATGTAAATACAATGAGGCTTTGTTATCTACTAACAAACTCGTCGGTTCCCCACCGAGCGAAATTGTTTCTTTTTTGCAGGAATATTAGAAGCCTTGTAGTTTACTATCCATCCAAGAGAATGAGCCTATTGAGTTTGTGGTTGGATACTTTGATCAAGACCATGGTGTGCATAGGAGCAAACACGAGGTGATCAAAGCACTTCAGATGCAAGAAAATGGATTAGTTGAGAAGAGGCAAGTGTGTGAGTACACAAAATCGTGTGCAAATCTAGGTAAGGAAGCTAAGGTGAAAGGTGCATCATCCTTAAGGTACTCTTCACATTCATTATTAGTTACACCTATGTTTGATTGTGAATATTTTCAAGATTGCTATGCACTAGGTTTTGATTTTGATATTGTATTAGATGCATGTGGAAATATTGTATTTTGTGACTACTATAGGCCCCATGACTTCTTATACGTACCCCATAAGTTATTGCATGAGTTATTTTCCTTCGTAGATACACAATTGTCTGATTTTAAGGACACCCACAATTATTATACTCAGAGATTTGATTTTGGAGATGCACGTTTATCGTTTGATAAGCTTTTGGCTAAGGAAGATGAACTGGGAATATATATGTGTTCCTTACGAGTTTCTACATTGAGTTTTCATATGAATTCCTATCTACAATTGATATCACTTGGTTTTGAAAAGAAAAAAGGAATTGTTTACTCAAAATTTAGATTGTTATGATGTGTTTGATGCATACGAAAGAATTATAATTAAGAGGCATAATAGATTTCAGTTTCATGGGAATGAATTATATGAGCCAAAATTTTCAAAGTGTGAATTGTTTTTCATGATTGATACTACATTTCTTAGTTGTGATTACATCAAGAAATTAGATTCCCGCGATATTAAAATTGATGATATACTTGGATGTGATGAATTACATCATGATACATTCTTGTTGCTTGAAGTACATGGTGAATGTTTGATCGAATATGTTAAGGTAGTCACAATGTTAGGAATTGAGCATGATCATCGCATTATATATCCTTTGATATTTGTCAGTAAATCACGTATATTCGAATTGTTGTTTAATGAATTTGAATTGCAAGACATACCATGGATTATTGCTTGGAAGTATGCACGTTGTTGGGATAGTCCATGGAAAAATGTAGGAATTGATTCATTATTTTCTACTACTTGTGCGCTACCCATTGCAACTAAGTTGTCATTAGCTGAATTTACTTTGGGATTTAAGACATTGTTGCAAGTGGAGTTAACTTCTTTATCTTTGAGAGTATGGTTGAGCTTGGGTAGCGAAGGGAAGACAAAGTTCTTTCATGAGAAGGGCCAATTGATCGTTAAAAGTAGCACAAACATGGGATTAAAGAGGATAGTGTTTCATTGGAAGCATGTTAAATGGCGTTCAAGTGTCCTATTGTGGAGAGATACATCTTCAAGGCTTGATTTACATGGTAAGTATAGGGATCACATGAGTTTTAGTAGTACTAATAAACTTCTATTTGATGCAGGATCGGATATGAGGACAAATCCTTTTCAAGAGAGGGAGTATGAAGTGAACCTAAGTACGAGTTACAAGATGATCAGATCTTTGAACGTGGCTGATGAAGATGTTCGAGGTGTTCGAAGAGTAAGATACATTTGGAGGGTAGCATGGCTAATCTAAAAGAGTCCTAATTCTCGAAGTAAACCTAACCCCAAAGGGAGTCCTAGCTCAACAAGGCTTTCTATCTCGGTAAGGAATCCTATTCTAACAAGGAGTCCTAATCCACTAAGGAGTCATAATCTAACAAGGAGTCCTAAACGAATAAGGAGTCTGAGCATGATATATGGGCCGAACACAAGGATGAGAGCTATGAAGTTCAAGGAAGCCTTAAATGGATTGATCCATTAGATGTGGGCTGCATCCACTACATTTAACACATTTGAGCCCCATGGCCAATGGAAGCCCATAAACTTGATCCAAATATGAGCCCAAGAAGTGGGGCCAAGACCCCCAAGCCCAAATGAATCCCATGCCTTTGGATAAGGTGAAGATGAGACAAGATAGAGACAGAGAACCTTTGGATAAGATGAAGATGAAATAAGATAGAGACAAGATCAAGGTGGATAAGGAAATTCCCTTCCTAAACATTATCCAAAAGACTCTTTTACTTATCCAAATCTTTAGATTAGGTTGTTACTTAATTAGCACTTATCTAGACTAGTTTCTTTCCTATCCAAATTAGATCATTTCCTATTAATTAGGACATGTTTTTAAGGATATTAGGAGTCTAAACATCTTGCCCCTACCTCTATATAAAGGGACAACACCCTAATTGTAATACACAATTGATTTTTGAGTCTTATGAGAGTTTGTATTCTCTTTTGGTTTTTAAACCTTCTTCGATTTATCTTATCTCTTTTGAGTTAAGTGGCATCATGTTTTGGGACTTATCATTCGATTCTTGGTTGATAATTCAATACCTTCAGGGGGTGTTTGTGGCGTCTTTTATCGTTAAAAAAATCATGACTTTCGTTGGTTGGACACAAGGTGTTCTTGAGGCGTTAGAAACAACAAAATCGTCCTTTTGATTGAGTTTTTGAATCACCGAACTGGGTGTGGAGTTTTGTCACAAGTTTGGTAAGGATTCATATCAGATGCCCTTTCTCGTAGGTATGTTCTTATCTCCATGTTAGAAACTAAGCTACTTGGTTTTGAACATATTAATGATTTGTATGAGCATGATCATGATTTTGGAAAAGTTTACATGGCACGTGAAAAGGTTGCTTTTGAGAAAGTCTATAGGCACGATTGGTTTCTTTTTCGTGAGAATAGATTATGCATGCCCATGTGTTCTAGTCGAGAGCTACTTGTTAAAAAGAAGCTCATGATGGCAGATTAATGGGTGACTTTGGAATTGTTAAACTTATGATGGAAAGAAGAAAGCTGAATTTGTGAAGACCATTCATGACAATGAACGAGCTAATATTGAAAAGAGAACATCTCAATACGCCAAATAGGCCAACAAGGGTCGAAAGAAAGTTATTTTCGAACTAGGCCACTGAGTATGGTTATATTTGAGGAAGGAAAGATTTCCAGAAAATAGAAAATAAAAGCTCATGCCAAGAGGAGATGGACCATTCCAAGTGATTGCATGGAATAATGACAACGCCTATAAATTAGATCTACCCAATGAGTATAATGTTAATGCTACTTTCAATGTTGCTAACTTACTTCCGTTTGATACAGGTGATGATTTTAGGACAAATCCTTTTCAAGAAGGGGAGAATGATGCAATCCAAGTTGCACCCAACCTACTAATGGCATAGACTAAGAGGACGTGCAAATGGAACCACATGGAGAGCCCAAGGGTGGTGAGATGGTGGCTCAACGGCGTGAACCCATAAGGCTTCAAGAAGTCCCAATTACACGCCTAAGAGCAAAGAAATTCAAAGAGGCCTTGAATTTGATGATCCAAGGAGTTTGGACATGAGAAGAAGGAAATGGACCCCAATGCCCATTCATGTTTTCTGGGCCTCAAGGCCCAATGGAAGAAGCCTGGCCCATTACTGTGATCCAAGTAATGGCCCAAGATGAAAGTCCAACATAGAAGTGCACATGTGGAGTGGAGGGGGCACGTGGGATGAAGAGTCTAGGGGGATTTGGTGTGATCAAATACCAAGTCAAAGCAATTAATGAAGAATCTCAAGACAAAAGCAAAGTTCCTACAATTTAGGGAAATTGTCTCGTTAGCTAAGGAAAGGTATTCCCTACACAACCAACACTCATTTGTCCATTCAAGAAGCTTTGTTACAAGACCAAAACTTCTAAGGAAGGGAGAAAACACGTGGCCTAACTTTCTTTCATAGCCTAGGACATGTTTTTGGTCCAATTTTTAGCATTAATTAGTTTCCTAGTTACTTTAAAATTCCCTTCTTATTTTTGCACGAAT
>JAOWBN010033716.1:0-10208 GCA_028565015.1 Pinguicula moranensis | reverse complement strand
GGATCACGCACGTTTGCACGTTTTTAATTTTTTTTATTATTTAAAAAATAATAATAGTGTAATTTTTAAAAAAAAATCAGGTACGGGCCAGCCCGTATCGCACGCCAACCCACACGACACGCACAGTTTGTGGGCTGGATTTTTAATCCCGGCACACGCACGTTTTTTATGCGTGCCGGGCTAGGCACACGTTTTCTAAAAAAAATCTGGCTCACACGCACGCACGTTTTAATACGGGCAATTTAGGTACGTTAACACATTTTTTTCGTGCGTGTCGTGCCTAGCCCATTTGTACGCGCACGTTTATATGTCTCTAAGTATTACAAGCCCAATCAGGAAATTGATTACGATTCGATAATTTAGCGGAAAGTCAAAATAGGTTTGCTAAGGTCTCACTAAACATATAAAAAGGTCGTACTTTGAATTTTTTGGAATTTTTTTTTTATCGACTTAGGGCCTAATAAGGCGAGATATATTATCAATATCAACTATGTATTTGGTTTTGACATTTACCATGCCTTTTAATAAAATAATTTATTTTTAAAAAATTAGATATAAATTGATGACATTTATTTATGCCTTTTAATAAAGTAATTTATTTTTAAAAAATTAGATATAAATTGATGATATTTATTTATTTTGCATTATGAATAATGGAATCCACGACTGTCCTTTTCTGGAAATCTGGAAATCTGGAAATGTGATGACGGGATTCCGATTCTTATCCGCCTCGTCCAAACAACAAGTAGTGACAATTAAAATAATGTTGCTTTTTTATTATTATTATTATTATTATTATTATTATTATTATTATTATTATTATTATTATTATTATTATTATTTTTTCAATATCTACTTTTTTTGTTAGGGATACCGAGAAAATAATATCGTACTGATCAATAAGATTCACTGGCCCAGGGCCTTAGGTAGAAAAATAACAAAGCCCAAAATAAAAGAATAAGAGGTTCATGTAATGTCGGCCCATAATAAAAACATTGAAACGCAACTGGGCCGGCTTTCAAAATAAAGGATAACAAATGAGGCCAAAATTAGGGAGAATATATTTTGTTTTTGTTTTTGTTTTTTAATCGTTGAGGATATATTTTGGTTACAGTCTTTTATTTTATTTTTCGACCTGTTTTTGGTAACAAATATTATTAAAAAAAATACTTAAATGATGAGATGGGTTAACAGCATTATCGATATTGTCGCATCAATTTAATCCCGATTTTCATCTAACAAGAATATATAACATGGGAGTTTTCACCAAGCTATTAATTATTCTATACATTTATCAATGGATAAAAAAAATTAAATAGTACATATAATATATTCTTTGTGAATAAATTCAAATTCAATTTTAGCTTACACATTACTTATTAGTCTTACTTGATTATATCCCAACGAATTTTCTCTATTAACTTCAATTGCTTGGTTAGGTCAAGGTTCATTTAGCTTCGGAAGTTATCGTACAGTAGTGTCACCTATAATATATATAACAGCAATAATGTTATTCGTATAAATAATTTTGAAGAAACATTTTTTCAAATACCACCTGCATCAACAAATTTCAACACAATATGCATTTGTGGCATATTTCCAATTTTGTTTGCTTAAACCCTGACGGGTTGAGTGGGGAGAGCACCTGACATTCTGGTTTGTCAAGAGCTCAGGGGTTCGAATTTCACCCAATCGGGAATTAACAATGCGTCAGTGCCACGCTCCCGAGTGGATATCCACCTCTCTGCCCGAGTTTGACCCGGTCCGTGGGTTGTGAGTGCTGTCCACAGGACCCCGGGAATTATTTGGTTATGACTCTAGTCTGTTGGAAAATCAAGTTTCAAGCAATCCGTTGGCTTTGTTATGCATCATGCCGTGGCACTCTGCAAATGATGTGGATTCGGATCATATTGCATCAGGATGCTCCTCACTGGAAATGAAGCAGAGTACTGACTGTGCACTCGACTACGTGGCGTCACCATGGCTGTTCGATCCGCCCTGATCTAATGGCCATGACATGTTTATGAATTGTTATTTATTATTTTTCAAATAGCGATTGCTGTAGTGAATGCACGTTTTTTAGCTTTGGACATATAAGGAGAAATGAAACTGTATGAACAGACAGAGGGTGAATGAAATACAAAACAATTGTTCCAATCGTTCTTGTGTTCCTCAAAACCTCTATTCACTGTTGCAATCCCTAATACATTCACTTCATTATCTGTGCTAAGATGGTATCAGAGACTGGTGATTAAACTTCCTGTGGCGGTTGTCGTCATCTCAATTTCAGACAGAGAAGATGGCGAATAACGAAAAGGAACAACAAGCGCTGATAATGAAGCAGAAGCAGCGGCTTGAAGAATTTATGGAAGAATAATTGCAAGTCCATGGCTCTGATAGCCCAAGTATGCAGTTGGTGTCGATATTACTAAATCAGACAAACTTTTTGATATGGAAAAGTGCCATGATTTCTGCACTAGAGGCGAAACTCAAGGTTGGTTTTGTTGATGGAACTATAAGTATGCCAAGTGAGGATTTGTGATGTTTGCAAAATGAAAGCGAGCTAACAGCCTCGTCTGTTCCTGGCTTTGTAGTTCAATGCACCCGGATATAATGAAGAATTACATGTTTGTGAATGATGCTAGAAAAATGTGGTTGAGTCTTGAGAGAAGGTTAGGAACAACTAATCTTCCACACCTTTTTGAGTTGAAAAGAAATGTTGCAGTAATGAGACAAAATGATTCTGATATTTGCGAGTTCTTTGGAAAATTGAAGATGATTTGGGATATAGGAGGTCTACTGAGAAGGGGATATAAGGAGATCTACTGAGAAAGAGGGATAATGAGGATAAAGTTATGGAGTTTCTCATGGGGTTGAGTGATGTATATGAGTCTGAAAGGGGGTATATTATCCAATGTGACCCGTTGCCAGATGTTGATAAGGTGTATAACATGCTGATCACGTTCGAAAGGCAGAAGCAAGTGAGCAACAACATTGCAGCAACTAATGATGGCATGAATGCAGCTATGATGGTAAAGAACAGTGGCTGGAGGAAGGATGTTGATGCAGGGCATAAAGTGGACAGAAATCAGTTGAAATGTAGCCATTGCACCAAAAGTGGGCATACAATAAGTGAATGTTACAGAATTAAAGGTTATCCAGAAGGATGGGTTGACAGAAGACGTGATAAGAGTAATCTGAAATGTGATCATTGTACAAAATCTGGACACACGATTGAAGAATGTTTTAAGCTCAAAGGATAACCACAAAATAGGCCTGATTAGAGGGGGAAAGGAAAGCTTGGTTATTCTGCTAATCAGGTTGATGATTGTGATGCAGGGAGGAGTGGTTATTCTCCACTGGATATGAGGAGTGATGAGCTGAACAGTATGCATGAGGCGCTGGAAAGTATGCAAAAAGAATTGAAGAGACTTTCTAAAGATAAAGGGGCAGCATGACAGAATAAAAGACACATGGTAAACATGGCCCATTATGAAGACTTTGCAGGTACAAAAGCTTTCCAATCCTTTAAGACTGATGACCATGTAGAAATCATGAAAAATGAGTGGATTGTTGACACTGGAGCAACAAACCATATGTGTATAAACTTTGATATATTGTCAAACATTAATTCCTTTGGCACAACAACTCCTGTATGGTTGCCAGATGGAAGTGTTCAGTCAGTCAAACATAGTGGCGATGTTTGTATGTCAGCTGCAGTGATATTGAGATCATGTCTCTATATACCAAGTTTTAAATTTAACTTGCTTCGGTGAGAAAGTTGTGCCTAAATTCTGGAATGAGATGTCAGTTCTTATCTGATTGTTGTATTCTACAGGACCTTGACACAGGAAAAATTGTTGCGGTTGGTGAGGTTAAGAAGGGGCTATATGTTCTGAATTCAAGCTCTTTTGATCCAGCAGTTGTGAGAAGGGGCCATGAAGTTTTTGAACCTTTTTTGTTGAACTGTAAGAATGACATTGTAAGGGATAGTCTGAATTCTGTCACTCAGGTTTCGAGTACAGTAGCTTTAAATCTGATGCACAATAGACTTGGGCACCCATCTGTGGATGTACTAAGACATCTCAAACATTCTGGTGTTGTATTAAATGGAAGGTTTAATGATTCAGTCTGTGATGTATGTCCACAAGCAAAACAATGCAGATTAAGTTTTGATGAAAGGTCTGACAGAACTGGAGTAGTTTTTGATTTGGTGCACATGGATGTGTGGGGTTCTTATGGACTTCATTCGTTGAGCTCATGCAAATATTTCTTGACTGTCGTGGATGATTATAGTAGATGTACATGGACATACTTGTTCAAATCCAAAGATGAAGTATGTAAGCTAATTGAAATGTTCGTCAAATTGATCAGAACACAGTATGAGAAGGACATCAAAGTAATCAGGATGGACAATGGCTCAGAATTTGTAAACATAAAATGTAGTGAATTATTTCATGCAAATGGAATTATTCACCAAAAAAGTTGTCCTTATACACCGCAGCAGAATGGGCTAGTTGAACGGAAGCACAGAACTTTGTTACAAGTTGCGAGAGCACTTTTATTCCAAGGAGGGCTGCCAAAGAGGTTTTGGGGTGAGGCAATTCTCACTGCTACATACTTGATAAATCGGTGGCCTAGTAAAGCCTTAAACTGGCAATCACCTGTGATGCTGCTTAATAAAATTTCTGCAGATTTATAGCATTTAAGAGTCTTTGGATGCTTATGCTTTTTGGTGGATTTGAGACCAGGCAAAGACAAGTTGGATTCGAGATCCTTGAGAGGTTTTTTTGTTGGGTATCCACCTAGACAGAAAGGTTATAAAGTCTTTGTTCCGGAGCTGAACAAAGTGATCATCACAAGAGATGTTCAATTTCATGAAAATATTTTTCCCATGGTAACTGGTAAGCATCACGATGTCACTGTCCAGCAGCATTTGCCATATGCTGATGCAGCAACTTCAGACACATCTACTGCATTGATGCCCCATTCACACTCTGATGACACATATGAGAAGACATCTTCAGTGCCTATGGATATTTCATCTAAGCATGAAAAATTTGATGATGAATCTGATGTTCCGGCTGATCTTAATGATCAAACAATGCCACAAATTAGAAGGAGCACAAGACAGAAACAACAACCTTCATGGATGCAAGATTTCCAGGTATTCAATGCAGGGGCCGAAACTGTTTGTGAGCTGCCAATTGGACCTTCTGATGGTACATGTCTGTTTACAAGTTCCTATTGTAATTTCACTGCTAATCTTGCATCTGTTGTTAAACCCAAGCATTACAATCAGGCCAAGAATGATACAAAGTGGATCTTGGCGATGAAACAGGAACTTGCAGCACTTGATGAAAATGACACATGGACACTCACTGAATTGCCAGAAGGTAAGCAGGCAATTGGTAGTAAATGGATATATCGTGTGAAGTGTAAACCGGATGGGACTGTGGACAGATACAAAGCACGATTGGTTGCCAAAGGCTACAGCCAAGTAGAGGGAGAAGACTTTACAGAAATATTCAGCCCAGTAGCCAAGATAGTAACTGTCAGGATCATGCTTGCTCTGGCGGCAGCACAACAATGGCCAGTTTCACAACTGGATGTAAACAACGCTTTCTTACATGGAGTTTTAAATGAAGAAGTGTACATGCACCCACCTTTGGGTTATGATCGTGCTAAGAAAGGACAGGTATGCCGTTTACATAAATCTTTGTATGGGTTGAAACAAGCTTCTCGGCAATGGAACATTGAGTTTACTACTAAGTTGAGCATTTATGGTTTTCAACAATCTGGTCACGATCCCTGCCTCTTTACACTACATACTGCTGATTATCAGATTTACTTATTAGTCTATGTAGATGATGTGCTAATTACAGGCTCTTCAAATGATGAAGTTTGTCGGATCAAGGAATATCTTGATAAAGCCTTCACAATCAAGGATTTGGGTGAGGCAAGATACTTCCTTGGTATGGAAATTGCAAGGTCTAAGGATGGGATATACATTAGCCAAAGAAAGTATGTTCGAGACTTATTGCAGGAAACTGGTCATATGCAATGCACTCATGCAGCTACACCTTTCCCTTGTGATCTCAGGTTTGAGGCTCTTGATCAAGACCCATCACCACTGTATCATAACCCTGATAAGTATCGTAGATTGATTGGAAGACTTTTATATCTCAATTACACCAGGCCTAACATCACGTATGCTGTTAAGCAATTGAGCCAATATGTCCACACACCTCATGAATCTCATTGGAAGGTCGTATTACATCTTCTGCGATATTTGGCAGGCCATCAAGGACCTGGTCTTTTCTATTCTAGTGCATTCTCCCCTAACCTTACTGCTTATAGTGATGCTGATTGGGGTAGTTGCAGGACATCCAGGTATTCTCTGACAGGTTATTGTATTTTTCTTGGTACAAGTCTCATTTCTTGGAAAACAAAAAAACAAGCAACTATTGCTTGTTCTTCGGCCGAAGCAGAATACCGTGCCATGGCTACCACGGTGAGGGAGTTGCAGTGGATTAAGTTTATGCTCCAGACATTTCGGTTGTCCCCGGTATTGCCTATTCCTTTTTGGTGTGATAACAAGGCGGCTTTGGAAATAACAGCTAATCTTGTTTTCCATGAGTGCACGAAACACATTGAGATCGACTGTCACGTGGTTCGGGATCAATACAAGGCAGGTTTGATTGCACCTTAGCACATTGCATCAAAAAATCAGCTGGCCAGCATTTTTACTAAACAACTTCCAGCAACCGGTTTTAGCCTAATTCTGTCCAAGATGAGCTTATTATGCATTATGCCGTGGCAATCCGTTGAGGAGGGGGTGTTGGAAAATCAAGTTTCAAGCAATCCGTTGGCTTTGTTATGCATTATGCCGTGGCAATCTGCAAATGATATGGATTCGGATCATATTTCATCAGGATACTCTTCACTGGAATTGAAGCAGAGTAGTCATCTGGTACTTAACTACGTGGCGTCACCACGGCGCTTCAATCTGCCTGATCTAATGGCCATGTTATGTTTATGAATTGTTAGTGAATGTTTCTCAAATAGCGATTGTTATAGTGGATGTACGTTTTTAGTTTTGGACATGTAAGGCGAAGTGAAACTGTATGAACCGATAGAGTGAAAAACAATAAACGAGATTATCGTTCCAGTTGTTCTTGAGTTCTTCAGAATCTCAATTCACTGTTGCAATCCCTAATCTATTCACTTCATTATCTGCGCAGAAATGGTATCAGAGCAGGTTTATTGATGATTAAACTTTCTGTGGCAGTTGTCGTCATCTTAATCTCAGATAGAGAAGATGGCAAATAACAAAAAGGAACAACAAGCGCTGATAATGAAGCAGAAGCAGCTGCTTGAAGAATTTATGGAAGAACGGCTGCAAGTCCATGGCTCTGATAGCCCAGGTATGCAGTTGGTGTCGATATTACTAAATCAGACGATTTTTTTGATATGGAAAAGTGCCATGATTTCTGCACTTGAGGCCAAACTCAAGGTTGGATTTGTTGATGGAACTATAAGTATGCCAAGTGAGGATTCTGTGATGTTCGCAAAATGGAAATGAGCTAACAGCCTCGTCTGTTCTTGGCTCCGTGGTTCGATGCACCCGGATATAATGAAGAATTACATGTTTGTGAATGATGCTAGAAAATTGTGGTTGAGTCTTGAGAGAAGGTTAGGAACAACTAATCTTCCACACCTTTTTGAGTTGAAAAGAAATGTTGCAGTGATGAGACAAAATGATTCTGACATTTGCGAGTTCTTTGGAAAACTGAAATGATTTGGGATCAGTATGAGCAATTAAGACCAATACCATGGATAGAAGGGGATATAGGAGATCTATTGAGAAAGAGGGACAATGAGGATAAAGTTATGGAATTTCTCATGGGGCTGAATGATATATATGAGTCTGAAAGGGGACATGTTATTCAATGTGACCCACTGCCAGATGTTGATAAGGTGTATAATATGTTAATCACGGCCGAGAGACAGAAACAGGTGAGCAACAGCATTGCAGCAATTAATGATGGCATGAATGCAGCTATGATGATAAAGAACAGTGGCTGGAGGAAGAATGTTGATACAGGCCAGAAAGTGAACAAAAGTCAGCTGAAATGTAGCCATTGCACCAAGAGTGGACATACAATAAATGAATGTTTCGAAATCAAAGGCTATCCAGAAGGATGGGTTGACAGAAGGCGTGACAAGAGTAACCTGAAGTGTGATCATTGCACAAAACCTGGACACACCATTGACAAATGTTTTAAACTCAAGGGATATCCTCAAAGCAGACCTGATCATAAGGTAAAAAGGAAGTATGGCTATTCTGCTAACCAGGTTGATGATTGTAATGCAGGGAGAAGTGGTTGTTCGCCACTGGATGTGAGGGGTGATGAACTGAACAGCATGTATGAAGCGTTAGAAAACATGCAGAAAGAACTGAAGAGAATTTCTAAGGAAAAGGGAGCAGCAGGACAGAATGAAAAACACATGGTGAACATGGCCCATTACCAAGACTTTGCAGGTACAAAAGTTTTCCAGTCCCTTAACACAGATAACCATGTAGACGTCATGAAAGGTGAATGGATTGTTGACACCGGAGCAACAAATCACATGTGTATAGACTTTGGTGTGTTGTCAAACATTAATTCCTTTGGTACCACAACTCCTGTGTGGCTGCCAGATGGAAGCATTTAGTCAGTTAAATGTAGTGGTGATATCTATCTGTCAGCTACCGTGATGTTGAAATCATGCCTTTATATACCAAGTTTTAAATTTAACTTACTTTCAGTGAGAAAGTTGTGCTTGAATTCTGGAATGAGGTTTCAGTTTTTGCCTGATTGTTGCATTCTACAGGACCTTGACACAGGAAAAGTTGTTGCGGTTGGTGATGTTAAAAAGGGGTTATATATTTTGAATTCAAGATCTTTTGATCCAGCAGCAGTGAGAAGGGGACATAAAGTTTTTGAACGTTTTCTTTTGAACTGTAAGAATGATATTGTAAAGGGTGCTAGTCTGAATTCTGTCACCCAACTTTCGAATACAGTTGCTTCGAATCTGATGCACAATCGACTTGGGCATCCGTCTGTGGATGTACTAAGACATTTGAAACATTCTGGTGTTGTATTAAATGACAGATTTGATGATACAGTTTGTGAGGTGTGCCCATTAGCAAAACAATACAGGTTGAGCTTTGATGAAAGGTCTAACAGAACTGGAACAGTTTTTGATTTGGTGCACATTGATGTATGGGGTCCTTATACCCTTCCCTCGTTGAGTTCATGCAAATATTTCTTGACTATTGTGGATGATTATAGTAGGTGTACGTGGACATATCTATTAAAATCCAAGGATGAAGTATGTAAGCTAATTGAAATCTTTGTCACACTGATCAAAACACAATATGAGAAGAATGTTAAAGTGATCAGGACGGACAATGGTTCAGAGTTTGTAAACAAAAAATGCAGTGAATTGTTTCATGCAACTGGAATTGTTCACCAAAAAAGTTGTCCGTATACGCCGTAGCAGAATGGGTTAGTTGAACGGAAACACAGAACATTATTGCAAGTTGCAAGAGCATTATTATTCCAGGGAGGGTTGCCAAAGCGATTTTGGGGTGAGGCAATTCTCACTGCCACGTATTTGATAAACCGGTGGCCTAGTAGAGTCTTGAACTGGCAATCACCTGTCATGTTACTTAGTGAATGTTCTGCAGATTTACAGCATCTAAGAGTCTTTGGATGCTTGTGTTTTTTGGTGGATTTGAGGCCAGGTAAAGACAAGTTGGATGCAAGATCTTTGAGAGGTATTTTCGTTGGGTATCCACCCGGACAGAAAGGTTACAAAGTCTTTGTTCCGGAACTGAACAAGGTGATCATCACAAGAGATGTCCACTTTCATGAAACCATTTTCCCCATGCTGAATGGTGAGCATCATGATATCGCTGTCCCAAAAATATTTGCCGCATAATGATACATCAACTTCAGACGCATACAATACACCCATGACTCATTTACACTCTGATGACACAAATGAGAAGGAATCTTCAGTGCCTGCAGATAGTCCATCTGAGTGTGAAAAATCAACTGATACATCAGATGTTCCGTCTGATGTTGATGATCAGATATTGCCACAACTTAGAAGGAGCACAAGACAGACACAACAACCTTCATGGATGCAAGATTTCC
>JAOWBN010033705.1:0-10208 GCA_028565015.1 Pinguicula moranensis | reverse complement strand
TGCCCTTTCTAATTCCTTGCCTCTTGGCAATCTTCTGTGTCTTTCAAGTAATCCAAATTGTGGTGGCCCTTGAGATCTAATTTGCATACACTCCCTACAAAAATAGAAAAAAAAAAAATTAAAATCACACTTTCTAGCAACTAAAAATAATCGTGCCACTTCCCGCAACGGCGCCAAAAACTTGATGACTTTTATAGGTATAATGAATTTAATCACAAAACCAAGTTAAATTACCTAAAAACACTCACTTTACCGCAAGTGTACGGGCGTGGTTGTGTAAGTGAAAATATGGTCGAATCTCACAAGGAGTGTTTTGTGTTAAGAGTTATTTTAAGTGTGACTACCTAAGGTAATATACACACAATTCACACAAATGAACGTAAAATAATGAAACTTTTTTTGAATTTTAATATAAGAAGACATTGATATATACTAAGAATTACAAAATAACTTAACTAAAAATGGATCTCTAAGCACTTGAGGTCACGAGAAGATAGATAGGAATTAAAGGATACTCCTAAGTATGACTATGATGACTTCAATAACCTCTATTTATGCAAGTTTACATACCAATATTAAACTGATGAGAGATGATGCTTTTACGATCTAGTTTCCTATGTCTAGTACTCCTAGAATTGTTGGCTAACTCCCTCTGTCGAGTTATACCTAGTCAAGTTTCAATTAACCCAACTGCATCTTCCTACACTTAATATCAAAGTAAACAGGAGACTCATTCAAGTGAGTGTTCACATTAATAATTAAGTGTAAGAAATCCATTTTTTACCTACCTTATGTCTAAGCACAGATTTCAAGTTATATTTGACAATTATCGCACAATATGGAAATAAAAAGTTAACCAATATTGTGTATTTTCACGTAATTTATTTGTCCAAAATAAATCACGTGCATTTACTAGTTTAAGTTGTCAAATAGACTAATCACAAATAATCCAAAACATGAAATTCACATTCATCTACAAAATATCAGTCACTCATTTGTCAACAACTTAGGAGTATAAAAATAATTTAGCTAAGTATATTTAATTTGGAACAACACCACATAAATTTAAACGATGAAAATATAATTAAAAATTAAAAAAAAAATCTCTCACATAAACAGTCCAATCCCACAACAATTTAACGGTAAAAACTTCCAAATCAAATTTTTTGGATCTCCTTATCTTCTTGGTTTTCAGAATTCTCCTCCTGTAGGACAGCTCTTCTGCACGTCCAACCCCTTTTCTCCCACTGCTCGTCACCTCTCTTTTTTTCTTTTCTTTTCTTTTCTTTTATTTATTTTTATTCTCCTTCCTTCTTTTCTTTTCTTTTCTTCCACTCCGTCAACTTTCTTTTTTACTTCTCGTCACCTCCAATTCTTCTCTCCTATTCTCCCTTCGTTAATTTTTATTCTTTTCCCTCTCCAGAATTATTTTCCTCCTACCTTCCTGCGGCGTGAATTTGTTTTTCTCCCTTTCAATTCTCTTTTTTTCTTGCTTGATTTTTTTCCATCCCTTTTGCTTTTCGCCTGCGGCTGCGTGAACTAATCTTTTTTTTCAGTTTTTTTTTCTCCTGCGGCTCTCTTATCTCTGCGCAGCTTTCCTTCCTCCGTTCTCTTTTTTCTTGTTTTTTTTTTTCTTCGTGACTTTTCTTCCAATTTTTCCTTTCCGCGGTCACAGCCCCCCTTCTTCATCAACTCTTTTCTTTCACTTTCTAAACCATCTTTTCTTCTCCGCGGGCTTCATTTTTTTTTCTTATTGGGCCAATCAATTTTTTTTCCATTTTTGTTTTCGATATATGAAAGTGGCCTACAATATTTTTTTCTCAAATACGAATTCATAAAACAACTCAAAGTAAAAATCAATGCCATTTTTTCAATAAAAATTATCAAAATGAATCATTTATAATTATCAACAAGTGTAAAATTATAGAGAATAAATAGGTATGTTTGATTTGCATCAATTCCCAGCCGTTAGATTTTAACTTTCAATGAACAACCGGTGTGTGCAAGGAGAAATGGAAAAGAGTTTGGGCAGCTTTTAATTGGGTGATCTGGTGCACAAGAAATCAAGTTCACTTCAACAGTACAGAGATCAACACAGACGACCTTTTGTATAAGATACAAGAACATTTTTGGACCTGGATTAGATATGCCAGAACAGCCAAGGATTTTGATTTTGGATATTCTTTCACAGACTGGGTTACACAACCAGGGAGTTGTATTACTTGTTTGTAAATAGCTATACACATGTATGCTGTACTTTTCCTATATTAATGAAAAAATTTGCTTATCAAAAAAAAAAAAAAACTTTCAATGAACAACCAAATCTTCATCGAAAACACGTCTCCATATTAACCTTTGGATCATGTCAAACGATCGAACGGTTGTCAATTCGGATTCAGCTTCTCTGAGAAGTTTCTTTAAGAGCCGTAGGATCGATATTAAACGGACGAACAAGATCACTTTGAATAGCTTCCACGACTTTAACATATACCGTTAGATCACCAAACAATCGGACGAACCAAATTTAAAGTCACAATTAAATGATAACTAAACATCAGCTACACGATCACAATTAAACCAACGGTCAAGATTACACAATCATTAATGGCATTACAGTCATTTCACGAATCAACAAGGGTAATTCAGTAATTTTACATATAAGTAAGGTTAATTTTGTAATTTCACATGTACACTCCAAATTTAAGGGTAAAAGTGTAAAACTATAGATTTATCAAGGTTATTTTTTGTATTGCACACAACAATCTCCACTTTGCAAGTACCAAAAATATCAAGCATGTACTAAATTTCAATTCTTATCTAATTTTAAACATGTTTTAATGTTGAACTACGGGAACCAGAGTCCTTCATAGCTTCAATTAAAAAATTCCTGCAAAAAACAATGTTAGTTAATTCCAAGTAAATTTAGACACTTCTGAAATTTAGTTTGTAAAACTACTTTAGTTCCAAAATCAACGGCATTTTCATCAGTTTTAATTTTTCAAGTTTAGTCACATTTCCAGCTCAAATATCTCTAATAAAATGAAATTTTACATCTATATGTTTTGTTCTTTCATGAAAACAGGATTCTTATTCAAATATATTGCAGATTGACTATCACACAAAATAGACACACTAGAATTTGAAATTTCAGTGTCACTTATTAAACCATGAAGCCATAAAGCTTCTTTCTAAGTATCAGCTAATGCTATATACTCAGATTCAGTGGTTGATAAAGCAACTACAGGTTGAAGTTGAGATTTTCAATTAATACAATTCCACAAAATAGAAAATAATAACTAGATGTTGATTTTTAGAGTTTAAGCCCATGTTGCACAGCCTTCTTAAAATTATAATTGGCTTATAAGCACCTTTTTTCAAAAAATAACTCTTCATTTTTTGAAAAAATATGTTTATAAGCCAATTATAAGCATAAAAAGGCTGCACAAAACACCCCCTAAGTCCCCTTCATAATCACTATCTACATAGCCACAAATATTCAATGTAGAGTTTCTCCTTTTAAAACATAACCCTATATCAAATGTTCCTATCAAGTATCTTACAACCCTTTTCAAAGCATTCCAATGTTCAAGTCCAGGATTTGGCATAAATCTACTCAACAAAGAAACTACAAATGCAATATCTGGCAAAGTAACAGATTTGCATTTATTTAACAAGTATTTATTGAATAACATAGTCATATAGGAAGTTTGGTGCGAAAGGATTTTCCCAAATCGAGGGTATAGACTATGAAGAGACATTTTTTCCTGTGGTGAAGATTGTCTCTATTCGCCTACTTCTAGCCCTGGTTACCCATTTGGATCTCAAACTATTCCAAATGGACGTAAAGACTGCATTCTTCAATGGAACACTCGAGGAAGAGATCTACATGGATCAACCCATTCAGTTTGTCTCAGCGGGTCAAGATGACAGGACAATCTTCCAGATTGTGGTATTTCAGATTTTGTGAGGCTATTACTTTGTATGGCTTCACCATGATAGATAAAAATCACTGCATGTATGTCTTAAAGAAAAAGGAAGAAATTATGTTTCTCTCCTTATATGTCGACGACATACTAATGGTTGGAAAAAACATGGGAATGATCAGCGTCACTAAATAGTGGCTATCCTCCGTTTTCGAAATGAAGGATATGGGTGAAGGTACGTATGTCCTGGCGTGGAAATATATAGAGATCGTTCTAAGATAATGTTGGATTTGTCCCAATAAGGATATATGAACAAAATCTTAGAGCGATTTAGGTTGCATTACTCTAAACCCGTCTGACACTAAGCTTCAACCAATGCCCAAAAACAGATAAAGAAAAGGGAAAATGATCAATGTTCCATATGCAAGCGCTATAGGTAGTTTGATGTACACCATGTTATGTACACGGCCGGACATCTGCTTCGCGGTTGGGTTTGTGAGCCATTATCAAAGCAACTCGGGTCCTGCTCATTGGCAAACAATCAAGAGGATTTTTTGTTATCTTCGTGGAACGGCCGATTTAATTCTATGTTATCAAGGGGGAGACCTGCATCTAAAGGGATTCACGGATGCTGATTGGGGAGGCGATCTGGACGAGTCCAAGTCAACCTCTGGATATGCCTTTATCCAAGGTGGAGAGCTATATCTTGGTGCAACAAGAAGCAAGACTGCATCGCTTTGTCAACCATGAAAGTAGAATATGTCACATGCAGCGTAGCCGTGCAAAAGGCACTCTGGCTCAGAAGTTTCCTACAGTACCTCAATTTAACTTTGAGGCCCAATGATCCTGTAGAGCTGAACTGTGAATATACTGCAACGATTCAGTTCGCTAAGGATCCAAAATTCCATAAGAAGACAAAGCACATTCAGAAATGCTACCACTTTGCTCGAGACGCTGTCGATAAAGCGGAAATAAATATCAAGTATATTCCTACTGACAAGATGATCGTTGATCCAATGACCAAACCTATTCCTAGAGATGTGTTTAGAGCTTATGTCATGAGTCTAAGATTACATAGGGTTTGATCACATCTTATAAATGATAAGGACATGTTTTTGTAACAATTGATTATGAAATAAAATTTATGTTTTTCTTTCATTTGAGCAATACTCTCATGTATGCGATCAATAAAGCACAATAAATGTCACAAAAGTTTAATGATTGGCTCTATTACATGAGAAATCGCCCTTATGCTTGTGTAGCATAATGGATGATACTGATAAATGTTCTGGACAGTCGCTTCCGTAGGTCTGAAATGAGATTCTAAGTTAAATGTTTGGGTTTTCATATTAAAGCTTTAAAGCCAAATATAGAGGATAAGGACTAAAGTGTATTTATCAACGACTACGATTCGTATGACATAAGTACATGATATCTCCACCTAAGTGGGAGTCATGCCATGACACACATATTATATTGTGTGCGCTACAAAACGACCTTGTGAAAATGAAAAAAGAATCCACTGATTGTCATTGTATGATCACATGAACATACGTTTGTCTAATTATATATTACTCTTTGACTTAGAGTTATGGCTTGAAGTTGAGGCTTGATGATGCTACTTTAATATGTCATCCAAGGGCTAGAATCTATATAGTCCAGCGGACCATGCTAGAAAAGGAGTTTAGTTGACACGGATGGTTATTAGTGTTTAAGGAACAATCTGTCTAGCTTCACCATATTTGTCATGGTGATTACATTAAGTATGTAACCAAATATTGTATAGCTTAAAGGGATACGTAGCTATCGGTGATGTGAAGAAAATTTGGGGTATCATCGCTTTGAAAGTGTCATGTTAGTTAGATGATGACTTAATATGACATTACTAGTTACTTTATGGCCGCACGACTCATTTCTTGTATGAAGCATCGGGAGATTTCGAAACCTATATTTCGTAATACGGCTTATGTAGCCGAGTGGGAGCTGTTAGACAAAATATATGTGATATGTCTAATTGAATTAATTATGATAATTATTTGTTAATTACCTAATATTAAGAATCCTAATTAGAGTAGGATTCTACTACTCTAATTAATAGTAATTATTTGTTAATTACCTAATATTGAGAGTCCTTATTTATTGGAATAGTGACCTAGAGCACCAGTCAGTTGATGATGAACTTGTAGGTTTCATGTATTTTGAATGATGCATATATCATTTTATTCATGGAGTTTTGTATGTATTATGAATCATTTGAGTTAAGGACTCGAATTGTGGAACTCCATGAATTAAAATCAAAACTCTAAATAAGTTCATAGTCTTATATGGCAAAGGAACACTAGATGACTATATGGACTAGCATGTGGATTAATGTATGATTAGTTTCAGAGATCATTGATACGAGTTATCTATTTAATCACATGAATATGAATGTATGGGGTACATAGTATTGGACTTGACTCATATTGACTTGCTGTATGAATTGTGTTTGTGTCATCAGCAAAGTCAAATAGTATTAATTGAGTTATATGAGATATTCATAATTCTAGATAATTAATGTGTATTACATGAGATTATAAAATGCTTCTTTTAACTGAGGGGCTATAAAGGTAAGTTTCCGAATATGCATGACTCATGCTGGAAGTTATGAATTATCAGCATGGTACTTTTGTCCGTCTCATCTCGTATGAGATTATTAATATCACTGGGCTATAATTGTTACGCATAGATTTGTGATTATGATATAGTCACATATAAACAATTATGTACTAAGGATCAAGAAATTAATTAATGGTCAAAGATGACACGTTCCTACGCCTGACATTAATTAATGGATATTATGTGATGAAAGAATTAATACTATATGAGATTAAATTATCACGATTTGTCTGTCCTAGATCGGATCATAATGTATTGCTAGATGCCAATTATTATTTATAAATTAATGGAGATTAATTTATTACCAATCTGGATATGGATTCTACTGGGTCACTCTATTTGACGAACTGAAGCATTAAGAATTAATTATGTGAGACATAATTAATTTTGCGAATGGATCGAGATCGGGTTGAGATGAATTAACTAGGATTAATTAATTCGACAACCCGGATACGAGAAAAAAATTGGGCCTTCGGTGAGATCGACCCAATTTACAGCTACTAGGCTCGATTTAATCAAGCCCAACGCAAGGAATGCGGTATTGGGCTCGATTTAATTCGATCCCAATCCCTAAAATATAAAAGCACGGTCAAAAGGAAGAAACAGTAGCAAACGAGTTTCCGTCTTCTCCCGTGGTTGTCTTCTTCAATGAACCCATCATCGCGATTCTCGTCCAACGCCGTCGTCGCCGGCGTTGGGGTCTAGCAGCCCGAGATACAATCTGTCAAGGAGTGAAGTGGTAGAGACTAGCCCTGGGCAGCGGAGCGGGCGGAACCGGAACCGCCCGTTCCACGTTCTGCCCGCGAAGGTTGCAGAACCGATTTTTCGGTTCTGCATCCGCCCGCGATGAACAGTATTCCGCATCCGCCTGCTCCGCATAATTTCGCGGGCAGATGCGTAATCTGCAAATTCCGTCTAATTTCGCGGGCAGGTGGATGCGGAATTTGTGGATTCCGCATAATTTCGCGGGCGAGACGGATGCGGAATCCGCGAATTCTGCGTAAGAATATATACCTATAAAAATAAATAAATGAAAATTGCGGGCGAGTGGATGCAGGCTTTGTATTTAAATAAAAATAAATTTATGCGGGCGGATGCGGATTCCACAAAGCAAAAAATCTTCTTTCCACATTCCACCCGCGTAACTTTGCGGAATACGATTTTTTACCTGCATCCGCACCGCATTCCGTGCGAACGCGGAATAGACGGATGCGAGCGCGGGCACGGGCACGGGCGGGCGCGTAAATTCCACGCCCGCTGCCCAGGGATAGTAGAGACTTTCTACTTTGAAGGTTTCGAGATTCACTATTCACGGGATCTTCACGGATTTGCCAAATCCGTCGGAAATTGAGGTTAGTTCGCTAATCCTTGCACCAAGATCATGTTATACATGTTTATATGGGTTTTAATTTTGATTTTTTGGTTCGGTTCTTGCTTCAAAAATCTGAAAAACCGAAACCCCTTCGAAACCCAACATTATTATGGTAGGATTCTTTCACCATAATTAGGGTTGGACTCCAATATTTTCCTATAACTAGAACGTATCAGTACGCCTATTGATTTACTCCATAATTCTTATTCTCATGTGTTGAGACCCAAAAACATATATACAGTTTCTGTCAAATTATTGTCTTATTATCTGTGAAGGTGGAAATCTGAGTACGTGGATTATATGGAGACTCTGATAGACTCCTGGTTCGTGGATTACAAGGAGACTCTGGTAGACTTTGTTCGTGTTCGTAATATAATCAATCAGGAGGTATGATTCGTTCGTATTTAATTTAACTATTAGGTTCGTTCTAATTAGATATATACTGACCAATTTGTATACTCCAAACTATGATGCTTCACTAATTATTATTATTAAAGAGGATCAATAGAGTGGTTCCTCATTTTGGTGACTCAAACCACTTTCTTCTTCATCTTTTTCTTTTTTCTTTTCCTGATTTAAACCAATTGAGATGCGCTTGGTTGTCCAACTAGTGTTCGGTTTTAATTTGTAGATTTTTTTTATTTGTTTACTCTAATAATTTCCATAAAAACGAAATTCTACTACTAATCCATAAGTACTCGTCAAAAGTTGTCACTGGAAGGGTTGGTTTTTCTTCTTTTTTTCTTTGTTTGGAAACTATTGAAGAATTCCGATAGGAAAAGTCACTGTTTATTTTTCTTTTTATTCTATTTTTTATTATTTCTCAAACATTGAAGTAAACGATCTCTTTGTATAATTATAAGGGTAATGCCGCATATATCTGACCCAATATCAACTTAGTTAAAACTCGAGATTCATGAACTCAATGCGGTATACAGAGGAAAAAAGCCAACGACAAGAACAAATATCAAACCAATGAATAATCAATCCACCCATCTACTCCTCAGAGGAAACAAAATCTGCCTTACATGAAAAATACGCATGCAATGCAAGCGATTCGCCAATAGAATAATAAATTGAATAAAAGAACAGAAAAAAAGTTTGAACTAGTCTCAGGGGTAGCTTTCAAGTTCTCTAAGCATCTTTTGGCTTTTTCCGATAAAAAGTCAATTTGAAGTGTTTGTGATTTTGGTTTTTGACTTTTGACGTTTGATTTTTGGCTTTTTACGGTGAAGAAGTAAAAAAATAAAAGTTAAAAACATATCTAGGATATCTTTTAGAGTATTTTTGGCGGTGACAATTTTATAATTATTTAAAAATTTAAATTTTAGACATTCCTAACCTCATAAACAATTCAATATTCCAAAAAAAAAACTTAATTCGAAGATATTTGTGTCATTTTCATTTATAAGTTAAGAAAAGAAGCTTTTGAAATAATAATCTGCAAACATTATATTTGTGAATTTTGTTGTAATAAAATATATTTTGCAAATACTTTTCAACTTCTTTATAAAGCTCATTTTTTCAAAACAACTTTTTGAAAAAATACTTCTGCATAAGCACAAGAATACTGCATGAAAATCTGCAAAATTAGGAAGTAATGAGGGAATATTCCTAATTAAGGTTGATTTTAGTATTTTGGGTATATCTTTAGCAATGTTTATCAGAATCGCGCATAAGACCTCAATTCAAAAATGTCTTTTCAGTGTGAACGTTTTCTCTGAATAAGCCATCTTCAAATTTTGTTATCTTTTTTTTCGAATTATTACTTTTAGTTAGGTTTGTTATTTTTGATAATAAATCAATCTGTCAATTAAGAAAGTCAATTAATTTCGATTCGGGCCTAATTTCTGGCAGATTGCTTGTTTTGGTTTAAACTTTATTAGGAGTCATTTTCAAAATTTGCCATTTTTGGCAAAATTCGAATATTTAGGAATTTCAACTATAAAGTCGAACTTATGGACTTAATATTATTGAATAAAATTGAAAACCCTAGAAAATATTTATCTAGTTTTCCGGACAAATCTATTGTTCTTCCTTATAATTCATTTGAATTAACTAGCTTCTACCCGACGTCAAAGAACTTGCACACACAGGCTCACTTGGCTTCTTAACCGTCAGACTAAGAAGTTCATCTACCAATGTCCCTGGCTGTGTAAAATCCCTTTCTTATCAGCGACATTTACCTCTGCAAATGGGATTTTCTGGGGCTTGGAAGTCCCATGCATGCAACACTGGGAGAGAGTCGAAGTTTC